>CM067521.1:7587392-7772392 GCA_034509495.1 Acestrorhynchus altus
CTTCTGCAGCTCTTACACAGACCAACACATTAAACTCCACTCACTCACTGCACAGCCTGCAGCTCCTTCTCCAGCTCTTACACAGACCAACACATTAAACTCCACTCACTCACTGCACAGCCTGCAGCTCCTTCTGCAGCTCTTACACAGACCAACACATTAAACTCCACTCACTCACTGCACAGCCTGCAGCTCCTTCTGCAGCTCCTTACACAGACCAATACAATAAACTCCACTCACTCACTGCACAGCCTGCAGCTCCTTACACAGACCAACACATTAAACTCCACTCACTCACTGCACAGCCTGCAGCTCCTTCTCCAGCTCTTACACAGGCCAACACATTAAACTCCACTCACTCACTGCACAGCCTGCAGCTCTTTTACTTTTTTTCTTTTTTTAATTGGAAGCAGTCTAACAAGTCTTAAAAATTCAAATAATTTTCTGTCACATTAAACACAGCACTCTCTTGCTGTGAAGTCAATTGTAGTACTGAGATTTTTACTGTAATTACAATTGCAGTACTGTAATAAAAATACAGTGTTTTATAGGTGCTTTGATTAAATATACAGTATGAATACTATGAAATGTATTCCATACTAGCTGATCCCTGCCATCAGGTTACTGTACATTTCACAGCATCAGTAATCAGTCACTGGGATGCACCATTCTCAGCTAGCAGGTTTTTTATAAGCACATAAGAGGTATGCACCTCTAGGGGTCACCAACCCTTGCTCCTGCAGAGCTACCTCTCTGCAGGTCTCAAGCTAAATCACCTCCCATTCACCCAATCAAGATTTTATGAAAGGCAGTGGTGGGGATTAGGGTTAAATCTATCTGTTGGAAGGAGGGTCTCCTGGGGCAGGGATGGTGATCCCCCACACCAGCCCCAAAGAGAGGGACAGGGCAGCAGGGTCCAGTCCTGCCTCAGGAAGCTGACCAGTGACTAATTGCAGTGCAGGGGGCAAATACTATCAGTAAATACTGGTTTTAATCTGGAAAACGGGTGGGAAGGGGTAAGCACACCATTTCAGCAGATCAATATGAGCTACTGAAAAGTGCCGACGTGTGTTTAGACCTCTCTCTCTCTCTCTCTCTCTCTCTCTCTCTCTCTCCCATCATTTCAGGAGCTTCTTATCGAGCTGCTCCCTAATGCCTCAGAGGAAACTCGACAGTAAGAAGTTTGCAGCCTGTTTTCTTTATTTTGGAGGCAGTAAATGAGGGGTTTGTGGATGAAGGAGGTGCGTGACTTTCTAAAGGATTTATTTGGAGGGCTGGGAGAGATATTCAGTAAGGGCAGATGTGAATGGACTGGAGGCGCGTGCATTTCGATACACTTTCACTGCAGCCTAATGTTTCCTTTTGTATCATTTTCAAGCTGTTGGGGATGTTTTTTTTTTGTCCTGGAGCGTCTGTTCCTCAAAATCCTGCTCTTGGAGTTTGATGGCAAGTAGATTATTCTATTTTTATTTAATTATTTATTTTTATTCAAGCTTCTAGACAAACCATGAGGCTGAAATATCTGTAAAAAATGTCTGGAATTAAGAAAAAAAGCAGAAATTGGTGTTTGGGGTCCAGTGAGTTAAATCCACTCCTGGATTTTGTTCCACCCGTTAGGGAGGCTGATTGTGTGGCAGAGCCGCAGCAGAGCCACACAGGCAGTTAGAACAAAATCCTGGACTGGATTGTGGCTCACTGGACCTTAAAACACCAATTTTTACACCAAAGGACGAGGTTGAGCAGAAAAAAAGACTTAAATGTATAGGTGCTCACTGTAGCACATGTTCTCCTTACTTTTATGTGGACGTATTGTTATGAATAGGTTAGAAAAACGTTCTATATACGTATCACGTATATCATGTATATATATATATATATATATATATATATATATATATATATATGGCTCATCTGCTGTTAAACCTAATGGAGGTTCAACTCTTCAGCTTTGATGATTTCAAATGAAATCTCACTCTTCAACAAAAAGGATCAATCAGCTTGCTGTTACAGATGAAGTCCCGCCCCGCTACAGAAGGAGCCAATCAGATTGTGGGTTATAGATAAAGTACCACCCTTCAAAAAAAGGGCTGTTCATTGATCATTTTTTGGAGAATTTAGGAGTTTAGGAATATAGTATGTCTGGAAAATATGTTTTAATGACATCAAATGCAACTCATACATATTATTCACTATTAAATAACCTAGTTTACATTTTATTCCTGCATTACATCAGAAAAACATCACTCATCTGGTATTAAAGATGACACTGAGGTGGTGGAGGTAAAAACAAAACAAAAACATAAAAACAAAAGCATTGGAGAATTTACAAAAGTACAACAACACTCCTGCATTACAGGAAAATATAATACAATATTATGAAAACAATGACAAATCTGGATGCAGGTAAACAGATTAGGCACACACTGCTTGTCTGTAATATGTAACATATTTTATTGTACATAAGTATTAATAAGTGTATATGCTAGATCAAGGGGTTGGCAATATGCGACTTAACAGCAGTTAATTTATAGATAAAGTCCCACCCTTCAATAAAAAGAACCAATCAGCTTGGTGGTTTCGAAGAAAGTTATAACAAAATATTTGGTTCCCTTTTTTCTTTTTACAAAACAGAAAAATGAAGGGAAAACTTTACTTTTGTTATATTTATTGTTATATGTAATCACTATGCAATTAGTATAATATATAAGACCGTTTATCTTTTTGGATTTTAAATTATGAAATTATAAAATTATGAAATGTTTATGATATTCAGTTTTTTTAGCTGCACTCATGTAGTGTTAACACAGAAAACTGTGCTTTGTTTCCACTGTAAAGAAATTCCATTTTGCAGTATAACATAGAAAATGATCACCATACAATACTGTACTGTACAGCATTTTACTGTGAACTTCACTGCTCCTAACAGAACTGCATGACACTGTGAAAAAACCCTCAGTTTCTAATGACTGAACCACATTGATAAAAATAAATCAGTATATTTTTTTCTGCAATATCAACAATCTGCCTCTGAATGAAATGTGATGTAAAATGGGAATTTTCTTCTTGAATCAAACAGCAAAAAAACAAAATGGGTTGGAATGTGCTTATTACAATGATGATGCTATAATGATATATTGTACAGCCCTACCTTCTACAATATTGTCTGTAACAGGGCATCCAATAGCATCCCGCATATTTTCAATCAGGGATAGGTTTAATGGTGCCACTGACCATGGCATCTACACATGACATCTACACATCTGATACATGGCAACAAACCATTGATGTTGGTGAAGACTCATTTATTGGTCATCTCCATCAAGACCTGCTGCCATTCTGAGTGATTCCATGACAGTCCAGCATTACATCATTGCAATAGGTTACAATATATGTAAATGAGTATATATATTAAATCCTGATTTTAAAAATATGTATTTCCATGTCTCTTATAGCAAATATGAGGACTGAAAACTTCAAATCAAAAACTCCTAAGCAGTATCGGTAGGAACCTCAGAAGATCTTTTCCTTCATCCTGAGCTTGTGGATTCCCTGCGCTGCAATGTCCTTGAACTGCTTTTGTTCATTGAATGACACAGACTTTGGCTTTGCTTTATGCAACATTACGACATTGAACCACACAGGCAATGGGAGCAGATACTGCCAACCCCAAACTCTGGATGATATCCTATTCAGACTTCTTGGACCAAGAAGATCCCCATTCTTCCTTCCAGTAACTCTAACCTATATTCTCATCTTCATCACTGGAGTGGTTGGGAACCTACTGACCTGTATTGTGATCACCAAGCACCAGAAAATGCGGACACCCACCAACTTGTATCTCTTTAGCCTGGCCATATCTGACCTGTTAGTCCTGCTTTTTGGAATGCCTCTGGAAATCTATGATCTGTGGCAAAACTACCCATTCCCATTTGGTGAAAGTGTTTGTTGTTTCAAGATCTTCTTGTTTGAAACAGTTTGCTTTGCATCTGTGCTGAACGTCACAGTCCTGAGTGTTGAGCGCTACGTAGCCGTGGTCCATCCACTTAAGAGCCGGTATGCCATCACCAACAAGCATGCCCAAAGAGTCATCAGTGGGGTTTGGCTTGCATCTTTGGTCTGCGCCATTCCAAACACCTCCCTGCATGGCCTTCGCTATTATTACTTGCCTGAGAAGGTGCTGGAGTCAGCCACCTGCAACCTTCTCAAACCCCAGTGGATCTACAACCTAGTAATCCAAGTGACCACTGTGCTTTTCTACTTTGTACCCATGATTGTGATCAGTGGGCTCTATCTGGTGATTGGAATGAGACTGGGAAGGGAGCAGAAGCAGCAGGGCAGGAAGCTGGGCAGGAACTGTAGTGCAGACACCAGCTGGAGAATTCAAGTGGAGAGTGGGCGCAGGAGACAGGTCACTAAGATGCTGGGTGAGTCATAGTCACACGTTTTCATCTATAGAAAGAAACATGTATTGACATAGGGTATGAATTGCTTAGACACTGTCATGACCATAGTTTCACCCTTTTTGGCATTTCACTCACACTTCAGAAGTTGCTTTATTCATCATATGAATTTGAAGACCAGAATGAAAATGGACCCTCAATTTCTCCTTTCACAAGGCACAAACACAGGCTGTTTTATATTCTAGTGCATCTCAGAAAAATAGAATATTGTGAATTTTTGGTGGTTCATAATTTAATAAAAAAAAATGAACTCATTTTATATTCATTACATTTAAAGTGATATATTTCAAGATTTTGTTTTAATTTTGATACTGATTTGTAAACAAGTAAAATCTATATTTAAATATTGAAATAATATGAGATTCTGGATTTCTGATTTTCGTAAGCTATAAGCTTCAAGATAAGCTATAAGATCAACAGTAAAAAAGGTAAGAAATATCTCACTTCACATGTAATGAATATAAAATCTGACTCTTAACTGTTTGTATGAAATTATGATCATGAAATTATGAACTTTTTCACAATATTCTAAATTTCTTTCAAGGGGTAAACTGTCATTTAATTACATTACATATAAAGTGAATTATTTTAAGACATTGTTGTGTTGTATTTTTTTTTATCAAAACATGGTCACATTCATTCAAATATTTACATTTTCATAATTTTTACATCTCAAATGAAGACATTTGAGTAGTCCAGGATCTCTTGAAAATGTCAATATCTGATATATGTGACTATCTGGTTTGTGTGACCATGTCAAACTAAGAAAACATCCCAAAACATGGCCTATGGTTCCAAAGGTTAAATATAATGAATATAAAATGACAGTTTATCTTTTAAGCATAAATAATGAACAAAAAACGTAATAATATATATATATATAAAAGTAGCATTATAAATAACACCATATAATATAAATAATACCAACAATGTTGTTTATCATCTCCACCATTGTTTCCTGCAGCTGTGGTGGTTCTAGTCTTTGCTGTCTGCTGGGCTCCATTCCACATTGACCGGCTCTTGTGGAGCTTCATTACGCAGTGGACTGACCACATGTACAATGTATTTGAGTATGTCCACATCCTGTCTGGCGTGCTGTTCTACCTGAGTTCTGCCGTCAACCCCATCATCTACAACCTGCTCTCCAGCCGCTTCCGTGAGAGCTTTCTAGAGTTGATGTGTAGTCGAGTAGATGTAAACACATCCAGGAACAGTTCTCCACCATCCTGCAAACGGTCGTTCTATCCTAAAGAAGCAGCAGCCATTGCGCCCAATCCACAAAACACTGACACAGACCCTACAGGCCCCCATCCATCTGTTATTTTCAGCGGAAAATGGGAACAGGAGCTGGAGACCACTTTTATGTGATACGCAGTGAATTTAAGGGTTACTAGTGGTGTAATGGAACACAAAAGTCATGGTTTGTCTCACAGCTCGTTTTTTTGTCACTGATCAGATTTTTCTATTCCACAAAGAAGAAAAAAGGGAGACCAGTATGAGACAGTCGTTTTAGCTTTCAGTTTGAAACTGTTATGTGTTACTGCTTTGTTTTTATTAGGGACTTTTATTTTGGTGCAGTGTCTTTGTTTGTTAATATTTCTGACATGATCTGTTTGTGATGTAGTGGCTGAGTGGAGTGATTTTCTCTCTCATACTCTCTAGGTGCATTCCAGTCACCCCAGTAGTTCCCTGTGAAGTGAACTACATAGGAAGTTTGGCCATTTTTACCGAAGTTCCGAAATTCAATTCAAACGGATGTAAGGCAGGGGTCATCAACCCTGCTCTTGGGGAGCTACCTACCTACAGACCGAGATTTAACCCTAATGCACCCCACCTGATCCAACTAATTACTGCCTTCAAAAGTTCTTGAATGGCTGAATAGTGTGACGGATTTGGGTTGGAGTTGAAACCTGCAGGAAGACAGCGATCCAGGAGCAGGTTTGGTGACACTTGCTGTAGGGAGTAGTGAGTACTGGTTAATCACTGCCCAGGAAGTTGATGACACAAACCTGTTATATATCTGTACATTCACTTTTATTCCCATATTACACACATAATGTTTCATGGATTTTCATTAGTTTGATACTTAAAGGAATCAAAGGAGCAGCCAAAGAATGTGAACGCCATGAACTGTCGTTTACTTGATGATGCAGGCAATCTGAGTGAAACAATGAACCATCTGAAGTTCCCTTAGCTGATATCACATGTTTACTGTGTAGGGAATAACGTGTAGTTCCACATTAAAAACTGTTAATGGAGTCATATGTGTCGAGGTTGACTCTCCTTTTGATACTCAGCCCACGCCTCTAATCACTCTCTCTTACATTCACTCCAGTAGTTGGAGTGAGTTGGAGTGATTCTGGCATTTTGATTGATATTCCAGTCCTCATGGAGTGTGTCGTGTAAAGGAAACTTCACACTACACTGCAGAGGAAGTTTACCCTCAGCCCCAGGAGGAAAAAATATTTGTTGTAAGTAAGAATTGGGAAATGAACAGTGTTTAGACTAAAAATATTATATAAGCTTTAATAGACATAAACAATTAATACCATATAACAGAATGACGCAAGGAAAATGAAACATGATCTGTTTGAGACAACATGGACATCAGCGCCTGATTCAGACAGTTAGTGAACCAGAGATGCAGAAGTTTCTGAAATTAATAAAGAATGATGACGATACTTCTCAGAAAAAAGCAAGATTAAATAAATTAATCGTGCACAAGCAAAACCCACACTCCATCGTGTATAATGTTAGCATAAGTAGATGGGACCTGACATGCAGAGAGAATTAAATCCACATTTTGTAATTAGATGCAACATTTTTCCTTCTTTTTGGGGAGGTACATTTGGCACAGATTTTTTCATGAATACATTCTATTTTTAGGCTCTAATTCTCACATTTGTAACATAAAAATCTGACATTTGTTTTCTTGTGTATTGTTTCTTGTGAAGAGATTGACAGCCTTGCATGGCACAGACGATCTGCATGACCTGTTAAGTGTTAAGAGTTAAGTGACCTGTCAGGCAACTGGCTACTTAATCATGCTATTATTGATCATTTCTAACAGTGGTTACATTTATAAACTGTATTTTGACTGAATTGTCATGTTCTGTTTGTTGCCTTAATACTTTGTGCAAAGTTCTTTGCTATGTTTCAGGATGACTGGTGTTAGAGTGAAATGGCCACTATAAAATACATAGTTCCAGTCCTAAATCTCTGAATATATGAATTACATATTAATTAATTGATTTAAAGGGTCAGATGCCCTTGTTCACACCTAGTTTCCAACGCAGTATCACAACCCACAAGTGAAGAAACACACAAACCTTGTTATACACACTTTATGATGGTTCTTCAAGGGTTCTTTAGTAAAAAATACAAGTTATCTTTTTATTATATAGGGGTTCTTGAGGTTGATGGGAAATGTGCTGTTGAGTGTTTTGAATAGAAACATTTTGAAAAGGTTTCTATAAAGCACCAAAATGGGTTCTACTATTGTTATGATGTCAAAACAATATTTTGATGCTATACAGAACCATTGTCATAAATGTTCTATACGGAACCCTCTACAATGCATTCTCCATCAATCTGAACAAATATTTTTAGAATGTATTCATGCAGAGGGTCCTTAGAGTGTTCATGGTTCTATATAAAACATTTTCTCATGTTGCCTCACAGTGCTCACTGCTAACGGACTACTGTACATTATGTGGCAGATTTCCTATTTATTTTGGATTTCTTTGTAAATAAATACATTTTGTATATGAATTGAATTTTGGTGCATTTTCATATATTTAATGTTGCTTGTAAGCCACTCAGAACCATGCCTTACTGGGAGTTTGTAATGGGGAAGGACATTTTAGGCAGTCTGTTTGGCTTATTGCTTTTTACTTGTTAGCCAGACAACTAATGTAGCATAATTAGACATGCTGGACTGTGGTATCTGTGCTCTGTTTTGGCCTGTGCTGTCACCAGGTCTGGGCGATCTAAAAACCATTCAAAACATTTTGTCTTTTTATTTTATTCATCACTGGTGCATGGTGGCAGCTCAGGGGTTAAACTGGACTCTAGTAGCTTTGGTTCGTCTCAGGGAAACATGGAGCTGAGCTCTGGTGCTGTAATTTGTTGGAAATGTTAGGTAATAAAATGTGAGAAATAACCTATAATCTTTTCCCACAACCTCATTCATGTTTTCCGCCGTATATTTAATGTTCAAGTGCATTTCATCATTTCAGCTAAACGGATGTTTTCCATTTTCATGAATGTTATCTCAACAAGTAGATGTTTATTGTGTTAAATCTGAAGTAAGATAAGTAAGGAATGTAACATCTCCAGCTGAAACTATTTAAGCTCTGGTGAAAAATAATGAAGAGACTTTGATAATGTGACCATAATCAGGAGGAGTTTCTGACACATTACTGGAACAGAAACCCAGTAGAGGTCATGATGGGTATATATTCTTATTTTTTAAATTTTGTATATCCCATGCTCACTGTTTAAAAACAATGGTTTATTGTTGTGTGAATAAAATATTATACCAAATATATATTTTTTATGTCTGATTTTATGGAAACCCTAGGAGATATGAGTGCTCAATCAACTTTGACTGAGGTCCCAGACCTTAATTAGTCTGTTTGGGTTATGGCCAGGTGATGCAAATTTCAAAGATGTGTAAATACCTAGACTCCTCTAACCTTGTCCCAAAAACAGCAGCCATGGATTCTTCTAAGCACCTGCCTAACACTCTAAAAATGAATATGGTTGAGGCCCACAAAGCAGGAGAAGCTTTAAGAAGATAACAAAGTCTGGTTTTCAGGTTGGCATTTCCTCAGATTGAAATGTAATTGAGAAATGGCGGTTAACAGGAACAGGGGAGCCATCAGATGATTCTTGCATCCTCACTACAAACTTTTGTGTCAGAAGTTTGCAAAAGAACATCTAAACAAGCCTGATGCCTTTGGTACATGTCTTGTGAACCAATGAGGTTAAAATAGAACTTTTTTTGTCGCAATGAGCAAAGGTTTATTTGGAGAAATAAGGGCACAGCATTTCATGAAAAGAACACCTCTCCAACTGTTGGGGGTGGATCAATCATGCTTTGGGGTTGTGTTGCAGCCAGTGGTACTGGGGACATTTGACAGGTAGAGGGAAGAATGGATTAAATTAAATTCCAGCAAACAGCACCATGTGTACAAAAGCTGAAGTTACAAACGGAAAACCCATAATAGACCTCAAAAGTCACAGCAGTTTTACCATGGCCCTCACAGTCCCCTCATCTGAACATCACTGAACATCTGTTGATAGACCTCAAAAAGTTTGCATGGATGGAAAGAATGGAAGAATGGTTGAAAATCCCTAAAACAAAAACCGAAAGACTCTTGGCTACAAAAAGCATTTACAAGCTCTGATACTTACCAAAGGGGTCGCTTCTAGGTACTAATCATATAGGGTGCCCAAAGTTTTGCTTCTGGCCCTTTTCCTTTTTTTATATTTTAAAAGTGTAAAAAAAATAAAATAAAATATAATTTTTGCTTAAAATACAAATCATTTTGAAATGACAAGTCATTGTGATTTATGCTGCATTACAGAGTAGTTCATATTTAATATACTGTTACATTTAGACATATTACTTACAATGGTAATGTTATGAATCAGAATGAAACAGTCAGGGACGAACAGCTGAATGTGATGTAGAGTGTTTTACTGTGTAATTAAAAGCACCCCATACAGAAGCCCAGGCTGAGCTTCAGTGAAGGCAGTCTGAGACACACTTGGTCTTCGGAAGAGGGTCTAACCTCTTCTGCACAGACTTGGTTTGCAATTATGACAACATGGCAGACAATTTGCTTGTGTGCAAAAAAAATACTCAGTTCTGAAGGCAGCCCTGCCTCTGAGGCAGAGCAAAAACCAATTGGTTTTTTAGCCAGTTAAAATAACCAGTAGGCAGAGCTTAGCGTATCTGCTCTTCAGAGCTTTATATGATTACAGTGCATAAACGATGAGCAGTTCAGTTTGAGATTTTGTTGTTTGTTTTTAATGAATTATTTTTACATGGTATTAATTTCTACATTTCTACATATTAATAACTACATTCAAACTAACCAGCTACCTTCCAAGGTAACATATCACAGCATGCCAGCACAGAGAATACCATACTGTTTTCATGTGACAGTGTCATGTGGTCAGTGGCAGTTACTGCAGTGGCATTAAAGAAGAGACTGGAGAGAAGCTGTGGTCATGAACGAAGAACATGTTTGCCAAACACTGATAATATGCTTAAAATCTAAGCAAGGGTGATTTATGAGTATAGAACGACTTCATTCACGTACAGCTGGTTGCACATCTTTCATGCAATTCATCAATATATAATGCTCTGAGGAACAGATACAGACTTGTACAGCTCTGCCTACTGGTTATTTCAACGGGTTATTCTCAATCAATTGTGTTTCTTCTACCTCAGAGGTAGATCTGCCTCTAGAACCATTTTGAATAGTGAGTTTGCCCTCAAGCATCAGTTTTGGCTTCATTTCTGTAGAATGGAAGGCAGTGGAATCACTATGTTCATGTTTTTCTAGAATAGAATAGAATAGAATAGAATAGAATAGAATAGAATAGAGCTTTATTGATCCTCTCACACCAGGGTGATGGCACTGAATATGTGTTGTCTCATGGCTCTTGTGTCACAGTGTTTACAGACCATAATGTTTTTCTCCAAACTCTCTGTTCATGTGACAGAAAGCTACTCAGTTTGTACGTCTTCTCTGCAGCTCACATGTTCCAAGCTGGCAAATTTTCCCCTAAACATTTTTTTTCTTCCAGGCTGATAAAACTATTGAATTGTGTGTGTCTGAGGGTTTTTATAGGTAATTGTTTAACAGTTATTATTGTGTCAACTCAGGTGTTACCTTAAGTGATATTGCATTAATGGGCAAATGATGGAAACAAAACAATTTTTTTCCTACTAATGAATCTAGTAAAATGGAAAATTTAATGCTGTAGAACAAACATTATGCTGAATATTATGCTTTAACATGTACCGGTCTGGCTATGAAATAAATATGAACCACGGTCCACTGCCCTGTGTTTGCAAATTAATAAATAAATAAACACTAAATAAATAAAACCTGAATAAATAATTAATAACTAGCTAAATAAATAAATGAGTGAGTCTCCAGAAACACTTTAGACAAAAAAGGACTTTTAAATAGCTGTCCACTGTTCTGACGACCACGTGTGAAAGGGTTAAAAGAATTGAAAGCTGCAGCCTGACAGGTTTTTGGATTTTATTATAATTATAACTTTAGTCAAAATTCTTGTTCTGTTCTTTTTCAAATACAGGGACTTCTGTAAAGCAACATGGGGAGGCAATCAATGGTACAGTGAAGAAATGAAAAGAATATCCCTTTAATGACGACACACTTTGGGGCCTAAAATAGTGTCTTGTCTGTTTTGTCTGTTAGGAAAAAAAGGATTTTTTGCACCAGTAAGTAAATAGAAACCTATTCAATTAAGGCTCATTATACTACCAATGAAGGAGTATTCTATTCTATTCTATTCTATTCTATTCTATTCTATTCTATTCTATTCTATTCTAATTCTGGCAAGAAAATTCTAGTCCTGTGGCTGTGTTTATTGTTTGCAGCACCATATTCATTGGCTGCCCAGTTTATGTGGTGCATCTACCTTATTGGTCCACTGTATGCAGTCACAGGAAAAGGTTAGGACACACCTTGAAAACCTTTGACTTAATATGTAAACATATGCTTGAACGTCATGTGTCTGTTCTGTTTTGCCCCTCTGTCTTCCCGTCTCATCATCATTGTTGTCATTTCCCCATGAGCCTCAAGCCACTTATGGGCAGAGGCAAGGCGTGCAGGGGTGCAGTTAATGGGGGTTGCAGGCTGAAGGACATGGATGACGTATGGAGCTTTATGGAATGTGTACACAGAACTATCCAACACCCGTTCCCCAGCATCCTTAACAATGCAAGCTATCCGTGCTCTTAAGTCTACAGTGGTGTCTACGTGCAGAACTCTTTCAGCTGTGTGATGTTTCAGTGTTAGTCTTTGTACAGACATTCTCATATTTTGCCCAAACCCCCTCTGATTCAATAAAGAGTTGATAGTGGTTTCTATGATAGAGGGCTCTCCAGGCCAAAGCAGCCCCAAACCATGACACTTCCACCACCCTGCTTCACAGTTAGTATGAGGTTATTGGCCTCAAATACACTGTCTTCTGTTACTGTGATCAAATAATTTAACTTTGGATTCATCTGTCCAAGCACGTTGTTTCTGACGTCCTGCTCTTTGTCTAGATGTTCTTTGGTAAACTTCATTCATTTTCCAAACCGCTTATTCCTGAATAGGGTCACGGGGGAGCCGGTGCCCAGCCAGCAACTCTGAGCGCAAGGGCGGGAAACAACCCTAGACAGGGCGCTAATCCATCGTAGGGCACACACATGCACACACACATCCACACACTAAGGGACACTTTAGAGTCACCAATTCACCTATCACCAGAGTAGTCTGGGAAACCAGAGTACCCAGAGGAAACCCACGCGAACACGGGGAGAACATGCAAACTCCACAAAGAAACTTCACAGGTCGCCCCACCCAGGGATCGAACCCAGGTCCTTCTTGCTGTGAGGCAACAGCGTTGCATCTTACAGTTGGCTCTTTGGGCTGTTATGGGCTGTTATGGGCTGTTATGGGCTGTTATGTTTAAATATGTTGAAAAATTCAAAGGTGTTCATGGGGTGCCCTTACTTTTTCATATGAGTGTAGATGTGTTTAAACCATTTGGCACTGATCAGTTTCTGCCCATATATTGTCTAGGTGGTGGACCATTCTCAATACCGCAATGACACTAATATGATGGTCTGATATTTCCGTTCTTGTTTACTTGTCTATTTGTTTACATAGGAATGAAGAGAATGAATATTTTAGCCAGTCATGCTGTTCTGTATGCTTGTCTGGTCTTGAGTCTGTGAACTGGCAGCAGCATTTATTACAGGGGTGGGCAGAGCATTGCGCTTGTTCTGCTCAAACCCACCTGATTCACTGGCGCACAGTGACCAATACTTCATAAAAAGTGCCTCCATACACACAAAGTGAACTGTGACACATTACTCAAGGGTAATAATTGTAGTCACCCAAAGACTGCATAATTTCAAAGCTGCAGGAGAGTGCAAAAAAAAAGGAAAATAGCAGCAAAAGAGAAAAGCATGTCGTCACACCTCTTCTGTGTGTTCCACACATGCAACATTGTGAAAATGTTTACCCTGACTATGTTTTGTTTTGCCCTTCCTAAGAGACAAGAGAAAGAGCAGTGCCAAAAATTCAGAAAGTGATCATCTAAATACACTCATCGTCGAGAACATTTGCTCCCACAATGAATGGTGGGTAGGTTTGACATTGTGATATATACAAATGATACACGTTTCACACTCAGCCAGGTGGTTTCCATTTTGACACATGCTGTTGTGTTGATAGCATCCTTTGCATGTGAAGTATGCTTCTGAGAAGAGTTGGAAAGCAATTCCAGAGGTTGGGAGAGTTCAAGAGGGAATGCATCGTAGGGCTCAGGGATGTGGGATGGTCTTATCGGAGTATTGCGTGTACCCTTCATGTGATTATTACTGTAGTACATTCCAATCGGCACAGGCGTCTGTTGTACAGCTGTTGTATCAGAGCTAGGGATCCATTGCTTCCCGGATAGGCTGGGCATTGCTGGGCAATGATTCAATGAGATCAGTTTGAAAAGAGGAGGTGGATGACTTTACATGTGTCGGGGGAGGCATGAGCTTGTCTTCATCCTCCTAGTGTTTCGAGCATTGTATATGGTATGAGTCCTAACGGGCAATTGGCACTTTTAAATTGTGTTAAAATTAAAACAAACAAACAAACAAAACAAAAACCTGTGGTGGCAAAAATGGTAATCCTAAAATATTGACCATAGCATCCAGATTTATGAACTAGGAACAAAAACTGGAGGGGAGCTGGAGAGGGGTCATTCCGTGATTAGAATAGAATGGTACATTATCACAGACAGTGTAACCTGCTGCAAATGATATGCTCTAAATGAACTAAAAATGGTACAGTTTTACCTGCAATCTGAGTTTTGAGATATTTGAGATAAGACTTTATAGTAACATTGACATATAGAGAGGAAATAGATATGGAGATAGAAATGCTCTGTTTTCTGGATACAAAATATGAAACACAACTTAAAAAACACCAATAATATGTTAAGAAGTTACAGAATAAGAATAAATCAATATTGATAAAAAATGTCAGTGTAATGTATCTGTCCAATTCACCATGTTGTCTCTGCCCATGCTCCACCCCTTCCCATGTGTCTCATTTGTAACCCTGCCCATTCATGATTTAATTCCAGGTGTTTGTCATGTTATCCTTGTATTTACGTTCCTCTGTTTCAGTCGGTCTTTGTTTGTCTTTTTGTTGATTTGTTTGCTACCTAGTTTTCATGGCAGCGTGTGTGCCCTGATAGTTTTTGTATCCTCTGGTTTTTTTTCTTTAAATAAATCCACAAAACCCTGCAAGTGTCTCTGACTCCCTTTGTCTTCATCTACTCAGTGTGCCCATGACAGTCAGATAGAACCTTCTAGTTCCAAATAGACCATAAATTAATTGTAGTAATTAATTATAAATTAAGAGAAAGTTGCTGTTTAAAAGGATGTAACTGCATTGTTAAGGTATTATATTATCATAATGTCTAGGGTTGCACAATATATCATTATCATCATTGCAATGTGGGCATCTGCAATATTCATATTGCAAGACATGCAAAAGGTTAATTTAATTAAATGTTACAATTTATTGCTATTTGATACAAAAGTAAAATTCATTGTCCTTGAAAGATCGACCTGAAGCAAATTCTATCAGCTCAATGTCATTCATTTCACTGATATTTTTGATATATAGAGGGCATTATTAATGTCATGACATATTGCATCACTGACTTCTGGTGAAATTTGTATTTCATATCACCTAATTTTATCTGTAGCATAAATGGTCTCAATAATATTGTTTTATTGTAATTATTTCTGGGACAAATTTAGTGAAATGAAACACGATAAGGGGGAAAGCCTTTATAAAGTGTCATTATTTTGTATTATTTCATTGTTATAATCTGGAAAAGATTATTACCCTTTCTTCTTAAATCCAGCAGAAGTGTTAACTAAAACTATTCTGTATGTATTGTGTGTTTTCATTGCATGCTTTGGCAGAGTTTTCTCATTTACATGGTAATTATGTTATGGGCAGTATTTACTAAGAGCGGTAGACCACAGCTAATTTACATGGCAGTTGTTTTTTATGATTCACTGTATGCAACTACTTTTAATAAAGAAGTCCTTATTTCACTGGTCCTGAATGAAACGGCTCACTGGAGAAGAGTCTGAATTACTTTCTTTCATGTTGCGTTTTTGTTCTCTGATGGACATTAGTTACCTTGGTAGCAAAAGATGGTCCTAATTTTGGTTCCTGAAATGGACAGGAGAATGAGAGAAAGGAGATGAGAGACATGGCTTTTATTTTGCTACAGAACTCACCAGTGGAGTACTTGCTAACAGCTGTAGGTTGGTAGGAAGATAATTGAAGGTTTTCAGAAAAATAGGAGCTGCATATTGATACTGTACACAGGCATAATGGCATTTGATATATTTTTCTAACTATATATATATATATATATATATATATATATATGTGTGTGTGTGTGTGTGTGTGGTTTGTTGATTTGTTTGATATGTGTATCATGTCTGTACTTTACTCTGATCCCAAGATATGTAGCTTAGAATACAACCTGTAACTGTACACCATGTACAGCATGTTTACCAAACTAATGGTACAGATTACCAGAAAAACAAGTGAACATTTCCAAGAAAGAGAAAACACTTCTGTACATAAAAAAATAAATGTATATTTCATACAACATAATGGTAATATTTTCAATACATTCAAAAGCCTGACTTCTATTCAATCAGTTCAACCAAATCATTATACTAGGCGCTTTCAGTTTTTCTGACCTTTTCTTTCTCTCTATCTCTTTTTTTTTCTTTTTTTTTTTACAAGGCTCACAGCCTCTCGCTTTTCAATTTCCAACCTTCACACCTCCATTCAGTTGTGACTAAAGACCCTGCTACTCTGTAAAGTGATGCTGTTGTAGAAAAGGAATGTGGCAGACAGCAGTGAGCTCAGTATAGCCATGCTGCTCACACTAACTGCAATAATGAGTGTGAACACTCATATAATCAGCCAAGCAGCAGGACGCTCCTTTTTCTCCCTACACAGTTTTACTAATTACTTCCAAATCATATTTGTGCTTTTCAGGTGTCATGCAGAGTCGATCAGTGTTATTTAACTCTTACAGTCTGAGATCGCCACTCTGAAGGCAGTTTCTTGATGGTATTTAAGCTTCATATCTCAGGATCAGTATAACCTATAGACATGATACATGTATCATAACACCCTCCTAGATGTACCCTATCTAACTCCATCATCAATGTGTGATGAATTATCAGCGAGTAATCCAGCTTGGAAAACAGCTGAAATTCACTTGTTTCCAACTGAATTAAACATTTTTACTGCTCTGTCCATGTGCACATGCTCAACCTGCATACAGACTCTGACTGATCAGCAAGAAGGGTGGGGCTGATGACATCACTGATCCAAGTATTGGATTACAGAGACAAATCAGAAGGGGGTGGGGGCTGCTTGCTTTGTCTATTTTTGTTTTTGCTCACACAGTGTTCAAATTTCAGAATAAAAGTCCTCAGAAGGGCTGATACTAATACATACATAAATAACAAAAATAATCAGGTATTTTCAGAGTTCTTTACATTTTATGTAGACCACTGCAAAGTAATTTGAGGAACTTATTCATATAAATATCCAAACTAATAAAGATGTCATACTAATCATTACAAATAATTCTTCAAAACTGCTCAAAACAGCTCAGCTCAAAAACACATGGTCAATTCCCAATTAGTGGAACTACTTGCGCACCTGCCATCACAGACTATGTAGAAATTTACATGAAATCTGCTACTGTTGCTATTATGTCCACCACTAATTCCAGGACCCCTGAGCATTACAGCAGACATTGTGGTCCAGTGTCCCCATATATATAATTTCGGCTTCACCCACCATCCCTCAGAATGCAAGGAAAACATGCATCCAGGCTCTTTTCTGTTCTGGCACCAAAATGGTGGAACGAACTTCCACTGGGGGTCTGAACAGCTGAGTCCCTCACTGTCTTCAACACAGACTGAAGACTCATCTGTTTCAGGAGTATCTAACTCCATAAAGACATTTGTCCTCAACAGGATCTAAGCGTGAGGAATCTCTAGATTCCAGCCTTGTCTACTAGCTAAGGATGTTCTGGGTGAACAGCAAAGCACTTGTGTAACTCGCTCTGGATAAGGGCGTCTGCTAAATGCAGCAAATGTAAATGTAAATATAATTTCTGAGTAGTTTGACCAAAGAGGATACTTATGTATCATCAAGTTAAGACTTTTATTGTGAAATTTGAACACTGTGTGAGCATAAAAGAAAGCAAACTCCCATTATTCTGCCTACACTGTTGAATACATTGATTCCTCAATGAGGGTATCCAGCACATTTTCCCAGAAACAATGTGAAACATCTAGGTGGTCTTAAAACAGGCCTTAATTTCAGGCAACAGCCTCTTACTGTGCCTGGTCTTTTCATGAACTCCATTTGATGTTTATTGTTGGTCTGTTTGTGTTGCTCTTGCGTTCTTCCCCACCCAGCAGCAGCAGCTCTTAATAAAGCCCTGAATATTTTTCACGTATAGACATTTTGTCCTATAATGGTCCTTTGAAGCCTCGTCCAGCTTCAATCATATCTATAATATGTTTTCTACAAGTGGCTTGAATTAAGGCATGGTTCACACTAACCAGTCTTTCTTCAGAAGAATGGACCTGTCAGCAACCTGCCTTTGCGTGTGATCTTCATTTAATTGGCAAAGCACCCATGAAACCCACGTTTCCAGTCTTATGTGAGAGTTTTCAATCTGAAGCCCCTTTCATCAGCAAGCTCTTGAAGAGATCATTAATGCAGAGGTTTACTTGCACTGCAGATGTTTCACACTGTGCTAAAAAAAACAAGGAACTGAGCAGTACACGCAGTGTTGGCAAATTGTTTCAGAGCAATGTAACTAACGCCTGCATGAAATACTGCCAAATGTTGCCAGGTGATGCATATTCATTTTGCATATTCATGAGGTTATTGTGTAGCACAGGCCCACCTGTTCATAACTGGAAAGCATATTGGCCCACAAGAAAACAAAACTCAACTTTTAAATACAAAATTCTTTTTCCCTTTTATTTTTCTGACAGTGACAACTTGAGAATTTGGGCCTGAACGGCATAAAAATAGCATGTTCCATTGTAAACCATGTAGTTTACAAAAATGAGAGGTAAAGATGCGTTGCTAACGTGAGACATGTCTAATTCAAATCCCAGGTCATGCTGATTGCCATCGGCAGCTGGAGTCAGAGTGAGCAAAATTGTCCATACTCCCTCTGGGTGGGTAGATGGTGCTCTCTCCCTACATAACACCCAGTGCATTGGCTGCCCAACAATGATGGCAAAGCCGGCAGTTCAAAAAGAGGAGGTGTCTGGCTTCACATGTACTGGAGGAGGCATCTAATAACAAGATGTGGACTTTAACTTTGTTTAAACGCTGGTTGCTATATATCCGACATGATTGAGCTCTCTAATTTTACTTATACTAGATCATTTTTTTCAGCTTGACTTAATGGGTATGATGTAAAGTGCTATTTTTGGCCCACTAGGGATTACTGCCTCACCCTGTGGATAGGCCTGCGGACCACTGGAGAGTGTTTCATGGTCCACTAGTGGCCCCTGACCCACACGCTGAGGAACCCTGGCATAGAGTCTCTGTACATGATGAACCAGGATAAATTATGTATGTACATATTTACAAACAAAATGTGCAAATTTCAAAAGAACAACAGGAGGTACAGACATTAATGTGCTGAAATTCACAAGATCACAATATGGAGTTATCTGTGTAAGTGCCAAAAATATGTGCATAGAATTTTACAGAAATAAATTTTCTTATGAATTTATAAACAGAAATAAATTTACAATACTTACTACTAAGCAGTTTAACAGACAGTTATATGTAAAGACAGGGAAGTGGTGCCAGGCTAAAATACATACAAACATACAAACTATGATCATATTTACAACAGAATGTTTTCATTGATTAACTTTCTCAACACTGGTCCTGGAGGATCATATGCTTTGCACATTTTATCATTTTCAATACACCCAATTTAACTAATCAGCGCATTAATTTAATTTAAATAATCAGTTAAATTAAATTTAGTTAAATTAGTTTTAAAATTTAACTAATCAGCTCATTGCCTTGTCTACTACCTAAGTATATTCTGAGTGAACAGCAAAGCACTTTTGTAAGTCGCTCTGGATAAGGGCGTCTGCTAAATGCCATAAATGTAAATGTAAATGTAACCATTAAAAATCTAGGCTTTTTCTGTGGGATGTTTTCATAGATTTATGTGCTTTTATTCACCCAAAAGTTAGTAGATGTATTCAGTTACGATACATAATTTCTTGACTTATTTATTGAAAGTAGGGGCATCGCATGCTAGTGCAAAATTATTGCAAAATTACAACACAAAATTCAGAATCAAATTTACCTTTAACATTGAGGATACTTTCACTTGATAACAGAGATGGCCACTCAAGCTACCGAGTCAAGCCCATGCAACAATTTGCACACAAATAGACTTCAGACTTGCAACTCATCCCTAGTGATTCGTAACCTGACTCACACTCGTAAATATGAACTTGCAAAGAATTAGAGTCATTCTATTATCCAGACATGTGTGTAAAAGTTACAGAAAGTGACTGTATTTCATTGAAATACAATGAAACTGAATTTCTTCGAACTTATCACAATATATGGCTTGGAATAAAATTGCTGAGCAGTGCCAGACATAAACAAAGCAGCGCAGCATTGCTTCACTGGGAGAAACCCTGAGCTGTCATTCCTTCTGACATAGCTTGGTCCTGGTATCGAATATACACTATAGATATGTCCAAATGTTTGTGTACACCCCTTCTAATGAATGCATTCAACTACTTCAAGTTGCACCCATTGCTCCTATACAGCTTGTCTAGCCCCTGCAGAGAAATACTTCCAACTGAATAAAACTACTGCCTAACAGCTGCATATGCTTCAAAATCTACTAATTATCCTTCCCAGGACAGTAAACGCACTCCAACATATATATTTGTGTTTATTGACTTGTGACTTGAGTTGGACTCTAGTTTAAAGACTCATGAGTTGACTTGGACTTTGGTGTAAAGACTCGTGACTTGACTTGGACTTGCATTTTGTGACTTCTCTGCTTGATGAGTACAGAAAAGCTACTGTAAATGTAGTTTTTCTGTTCTATTAACATCCTTTACCTAATATAAGAATGTCAGACATTAGTTCGAAAATGTAGGTCTTTGAGCTATTCGAACCACATTGTAGGTGTTAAGACCTGGAGCATCAAAACCAGGGGAAATCCCTCTTTTGTCAAATATGTAAAAATTGAAAAGCTGCCCGTCTTGGGCTTCTAATGAGACTGAGGCAGAACCTACATGTAAGACACAGGGGTATTCTTTCTCAAAGACAACCCTAAACACACGATCCACCAGGTAGTTCAGCTTTATGGTCCGATACCTTTCAGGAATCAAATTTTCAATCTGAGGGCCAAACTGCTGCATAACAAGGACTCCACCCAGCCCTGCTTTGATCTCATAGAAGGTGATGTTGCCATATGTGTAGAACCCGACATATGGTGTAGGGTTTGGAGGAGGAATAAGGACCCTCTTGGCGTCTCTGAAGGCTCTTTCCATAGCTGGAATGATGTATGAATATGCCTTAGTGACTATGTCCTGGTTCTGAGGCCTGGTCCCAGCCATTAAAATGATCAAGCCAAGCTTGAGGCGGGGAAGCAAAGAGAAAGTAGCAGAATAACCGTCTAGGTCACCATCTTTGCGGACCAGCTCATAACCAAGCTGCTCGTTGACCTCCCATGGTGTTCCTGTGCGGTTAGCAAAATAATCCTTATCGCAGCGGAACAGAGGAGTTAACATAATCTTTAGTGTGTCTGGCTCCAGAATCTTACGGTGATAAGCTCCCAGAAGCATCATGCCCAGCTTGGCTAGGTCGGCTGCTGTGGAGAACATCTGACCCGATGGCCGATACCAGCCGAGGTCATAAAGTGGTGCAGGTTGGCCACTGATGTAAACACCAACGGCCATCTGACTCTGGATGCTGGAGGTGATGTCAAAGCCTGTGTCCTCCATTCCTAGCCGGTCCAGGATGTTGTCAGAGATCCAGCGCTGGTAGTTTATTCGTACCACTCTTTCAGCCAGGACATGGGCCAACAAAGAGAAGGCCAAGTTGCTGTAGTGACATCTTAGGGACACACAAGGGATTTGAGAGAGAACATCAGATTTGCAGTTTTGGTGTCACATCAATATTTTACAATCAATCTCTCAATGTCTTGAACACATAACTACGTAGCTCATTAGACAAATCAGTTAATAAGTTATTATTATTTGTTTAATCAAGCTGTTAACCTTTATAACTGTAACTAATTTTGTGGGATGTTTTCATAGTTTAATGTACGCTCATTCACTAAAACTGTCAGGTATCTGTCACGTCCCTGTGGTCTGTGTTTTTGTTTACCATCCCATGTGCTTTAGAGCACATGTCATGTCTCCTCCCATTCCCAGCTGTGTTCCATTTGTAACCCTGCCCCGTCGTTATCATGTCCCAGTCGTGTCTTATGTGATTGTGTGTATATAAGTCCCTTGTCTTTCGTCGGTCCTTGTCGGTCTTTGTGGTTATGTGGCTTTGTGACTTTGTGTTTTCTCGTTGTGTTTATTTGTATCCTGTTAATAAATACAACCCAGCGTGTACGTCCGCAACTACCTGTATCTGGAAGAGTTACAAAAACATTCAAAAAATAGTTACAGGTGTAAGTTACCCCTACCAGATATAGTTCTTTTCAAGAGATCCTCGGCTACTCAAATTTGTCTTTGTTTGAGATGTGAACAGAATTAAAATGTTTGTATGAATTTGTATGAAATTCATATGAAAACTTACCCTTGTCTAAATGTTTTATTGTGTATGTTTTTGCTTGTTGAAAAAACCCTTTACAGCTCAGAAATCATGTTGGAAATTGATCACCTGTTGACTGTTGACTGATGACTGTTTCTGAGCTGTAAACTGAAGAATTGTGATGAATTATTTTTAATGATTAACAAGAATAAATCTGAATGTCCTTTATTATTTTTGTTATTTATCAATGTATCAGTATTATCCATTCGCATGACTTTTATTATAAAATCTGAACACTGTGTGAGCAAATTCTCATTTTTCTCTACAACCCTATACCTGGTGACATCATCAGTCTGACCGCCCTCATTGTTCAGTCGGGTCTTGTCGTCTTGTAGTTTGTTAGGATATGTGTATCATGAACAGTGAAAAGGTGAACTGTTCATAGATAAACAGTGACCTTAATATGTTAGGGGACTAAAACTGGATTTCACAGTTCAACTATATCATGTTTACATTAGAACTGCAAACTTCACAGACAATATCATTAAACACGGGAAAAGGTGAACATGAACTTCACAGTTCACAGTTATTCATGGTCAAACTGCAAAGGTGAGAGCAGAAATATGAAGTATTATGGTTCAACTGTAAACTAAGTTTTACTGTGGAATATCATAGTTTTCCTTCCATTTTGCCTGGGGAACCACATATTTTGCAAAGGAATTCATCATTTGTTTTACGATAGGGAAAAGCTAGCGATGTTCTTAATTGTGTCCTATAATAATCCATCCCAAGAACTCTTCCAACTGCTTCCAAATGCTTTCTCAATTACTTTTCTCTGAGGCACAATTTACTTGCAACAGTATTCAGAGTCAAAATGGAAACACATGCAAAAGGATGACCTTTTACTGTATAGTCCTTACGTATGTCACATGCATGGCTGAGCATGAAATTTAACTCATTTGCATGTCTCATGATGTCAGACCTTCCCAACTTGATTCATTCCTTGTTTCATTCTGGGTGTCTGGAATAAAAACCTCATACTGATAAATATGTTTGAGGGTTCTAATAATACATAATATGGTGGTGAGGTGGTGAGGACAAGGAGCCTCACCTGGCACATATAAGTAGCTCCCCAGACACACTGAGCAAGACTAGGGAGAGACTCATGGGTAGGAGGTCATGGACACTGAGCGCGGGACTCAAGAGGGAGGAAATATGGGTCTGAGTAGGGGGATGATGTGAGTGGGATTGTCCTGGAGGAGGACGAGGCGTCATTATATCTGGGACTTCACAGTATCTAAAATCCCATGTGCTGCATCAATAAACCAAACCAAAATGTCTTCAGCTTGTTAAATGGAATTATGCAAATTCCTATTGCTGAGGACTACATCATCCTTTGGAATACTGCGGACACACCCATTTGTGACTGGTTAACTGTTGAGGAGTAAATCGCAGACTCCAGCTTTGCTCCTTTCATGCTCACTACATGTCCTAGAACCCTGGACTGTGTAGGATGCAATTATGCCTGGGTGTGGCCAATCACACATTGGTAATATAAGCCTTGAATAAATCCTTATCTTCCACAATAAAATGATCTTTTAAAAGCTGCACTTTATGTTTACTTGCATTTTATTATCTTACCATTAGTTGGATGATCCAAAACATTTAAACGTCACAAGTATGTAAAAACTATTGTTCACAGCACTGTAGATTATAAGCATTTTACAGAAAAGTGCATCCTCTCCTCAATTTTTCAATCTAAATGCACTGCTATCATTTGTAACGTACTTGGTTCCTGGATCCGCAACCAACACATCATCCTGTAAAAGATTAATCGCAGCTTGAGTCTTGCCTTTCCACAGCAGGTTAGTGGCCCGAAGTCTTCTAGGTAGACCTGCAGGAGAAAAATTGCACACAAAGTATGGAATTAATTACCAAGAGACATTCTAGAGGAAATGTGCGGTGCATGGCATCAAAATAAAGTGATTATCATGAAATCAGTATTCATTTGCAGGTGCTGTGTTGCTTATTATGTACTGGAGGGAAAAACATGCTTGGCTAGTAATTGCTGGTAATTAGAATGTTTTTTATATATATATATATATATATATATATATATATACTCCATCAACTCTAATTCTTAGAACCCAGGTATCCACACTTTGCAGGCAGTTATATATTGTTTTCTAGGCTTTTTAACTTAAATCAGAGTAATTTACAGACATATCATAACACACTACAAGACAACAAGACAGACCCCAACCATCAATTAATTATCAGCGATGATCACTTATGAGAAGGAAGGGGCTGTTTCCTCTCCTTCTTTGCTCACACAGTGTTCAAATTTCAGAATAGAAATCCTCAGAAGGGATAATACTGATGCATTCATAAGACACAAAAATAATGAAGGACATTCAAGTTCTTTTTTTCCACCACTGTCAAGTATTTTGAAGAAATTATTATTATAATTATCCTTGTTAATTGAATTATTATGATGACTGGTCACCATGTCAGCTAGACAGGGTCGTCTCTGTGTATCATGTCTGTAGGTTATTCTGATCCGGAGTTATGAAGCCTAGAATACTAACATGTAGCACTCCGAAACCGCAGCCTGCAATAAACACACATCAGGCAAGTGTCAGTTGAAAATGTTTACTGTGATTTTGAGAATCGTTACCATATTGTGAAATGTAATATTGAAATATGCAAGTGTATTGATATTTTCTTAAACCCTTAAAGACATTTAATATTCCATTAAATATACATTATATTGTAAGTAGGAATTAATATTCTTACCTACTTCATCTCATTCACATTTACTGATACAGCCCTCCTGGGTCATATCTAGAAAGGTTCTGGGTGACAGAGAGAATGACAGCTTGACAATATGTCACATAATGTGATGAGACATTATTCAGGGGGCTTACCGGAGAGTTGACTGGCCATTCTCCTTAACGTGACGGAAGATGAGCGGATCTGCACCTCGCCACTATCCAGAAAGATCAGGCCATCCGTCACATATTTCAGCTCGGAGTCTTTGCTCTTGCCCAGGGGATTTTTGATGGTGAAGTTCTCCACATACTTTTCCAATGGATCATCCAAAGAGGTCACTTTACCATCCTCCCACAGACGATAGAGCATCAGAGTGGGGAAGATCTTTGACAGACTAGCAATCCTACACACATCATAAAACACAGGATCAGAAAAGCCGTCTCTGTGCTGGTTGTTGTCACTGCGTGCACCACAGACCAAAGGAGAACTTGTTTGAGATCAGAGAAAAAAATGAGAGATGATCATGGTGGAGGTACAGGATATATATTGTTAAGCAGCTTTATGTTCCTGTGATCACCACTGCAAATATGAATATCAAATATCAAATCTAAGACCCCTGGGACCCTAGATGTAGCCCCAAAAGGAACATGGGACATTTGAAGGCCAGTGTGAATGGTAGGAAATTGACAAGCAAAAGTCCAAGATGCCAGTGCTTGTCCATCAAAGAAGACCTGGAGGACTCCACTGCTGAGTCCTACTGAAGCCCCTATACAGTTTGGAGAATGTCCTTAGGACAGATGAGCTTTGTAAGTCTCGTAGTCTGTTATGATATGTGTATCATGTCTTTAGGTTACTCTGATCATGAGTTATGAAGTCTAGAAATCAGCATGTAACTGAATGCAATTGCAGATGTAACAGTTAAAAGGACAAGTAGTCTAAACATTATGGAAATTTAATTGTTGTATTGTTTACATTTTTTTAAACAAATGGATAAAAAAAAATGTATCTATATATTTTAAATGATCCTCCACTGCTAAATTAAAGCTCCATTGGAAGCCATTTAGCTTTGAGCAGCGGGAAGACAGAATTGTCACAGTTGACAGAACATCTCAACTGACAGCACTGTCACAGATGACAGTATAACAGAGAGCAAGTTAAATGGCAAGCAAATAAAAATAGCTCTTTTGCTGAAACTGCTGACAAAGGGTGCAAACGATTGACAGCTAGCAACGTTAAGCTGCAGGCTCAGTTTCTTTGTTTCTTTGCTCCATTATTTACATTGTTCCACTGTCCACCTGACACTGCTCTAACTTCTATAACCCACTAATTTACATGAACATTTACGGTATTTGGCAGACAGTGCTTCGCAGTTCACTCGGAAAATATCCAAGCCCGCCAACTCTGGAATAGAATTCCTCCTACTTTTTGGGACTTAGACACACTCTCTATCTTCAAATCATGATGAAAAACCATTGTCTTCATGCAGGCTTTTTATTAACACCTCTAGGGGGTCATTAATTTTTCTCCCTCTCTCCCCCCATGTCCCGAGCTGCCCCTGCTGCGTGGCTGATATTGGTCCACGCCCTCCAATGAAGCTCTATCCAAATACTTCTACCCAGATGTCTACTCATCCACATCTGAAATCATACTGCTAGATTAGTAAACTTAATCCTACATGGACTTTACTACTAACACTAGCCTGCATCTGACTCGCACTTACACTCCTCTATAACTCATTACCTATTCATATTTGCATCACATTTAGTGCAAGCAACATTTCTTTTCTATTCTACATTTTTTATGTGCCTTTGTATTTTGCTCTCTGGTGTCAACCAGAAGAGGATGGGTTCCTCTCTTGAGCCTTGGTTCCTCTCAAGGTTTCTTCCTCCTAGTCTGAGGGAGTTTGTCCTTGCCACTGTTGCCGCTGGCTGCTCATTTGAGGCTTGGACCCGGATTTCTGTAAAGCTGCTTTGTGACAACTCCTTTGCTGTAAAAAGCGCTATATAAATACCCTTTAATTGACTGATTGATAGAAAACAGCATGTAATTGTGTAAAGAGCAGATCTTGGGTTCTATTCTTATAATTTTCAAATGTAAAGACAAAGGATCAGATTAAGAAAAGTATGGATGGATTCAAATGATTTGGTCAAAAACAGCCCCAAAAGGCAAAAAATAGTCAAAACTGATTTTAAGTCAAACAATTTGCAAGTAAAAAACAGAAATCAAAGGCAGATTCAGATGCAAATGAGCAAAGTTGCCGAGTGTTGCCAGATAAACCAGTCAGCAATCCTTGTTTATAAATTAGCAAACTCATTTCCGTGACTCTCAGAAAAACTGTTGAAAAACTGAAAAGCCAGTTATGCTTTCTTCTGTTTGTTAGATGTAATGAACAATGTAGTGGATAACAGTAATTAAGGTAATTATGTACAGTGTCGATCAGCCTCCATGGCCTGGAATTCAAATACGTGTATCAGTTTCTTGTACTACAACTGAGAGTAATTGCGGCATAATTTCAGTGAGAAATTGCAGCATTTTTTGCACTGATTCAAGCATATTATTAGACTCTAAACCTCAGAACTTCCTTTCAGCTATCACTCATGCTACACACACTCTTTTCTGAAAATTCGAATGGAGCAATTTAAGCCTCTGAAAAGATGAGTCATGTTGATCGTGTAATTGGCTCACAGAATGCTAGCTTGTGTGCACAATCCTGCTGATAGAAGATGTAGCATTCAGGTGACAAATGATGGGTCTGGTGTGAAGCGTGGTCCACCTGTCAATTACTTACTGAAGAACAGACAGAGGTGCTTTATTGGAGGCTTTGAAAATGTTCAGTTTGTGGCAACGAAGGCAATACACGGATGAAGATGAGCTGTTAGCTGAATAGTGGCGTATATACTAATTTATACTCAGCCATAGGAGCCCTTGGCTTTCAGCCCAGTATGTTCAAGCCGAATCCACGGTGTGATATGAATTTCAATAAGCCAGTGTGTGCAGAACAACAGTGTTTCTAACAATTATATTTATGCAAAATATTTTGTAAATGACCTGTATATGGTGTACTCATTTGGAGGTGCTGAACTGGGGTCACTCCCATTCCTCTTGCCGAAATTTCCTGTCCACAGCACGGTATCATTGTAAACAACAATGGCTGACATTGCAGGCAGGCTGGTGGGGTTGATGTTCTGCCGGAGTAAAGCGTCCACCTGAACAAGGATGAAAAGTGCAGAAAAACTAAAAGGATTTAACAAAAATGGTGAATGATTACCATGTGTGTTTCTAAAGCTCTGTCTACTAGTTATTTTTACTGATTATTGTCTGAATCAATTGCATTTGTTCTGCCTCTGAGGCAGAGCTGCCTCCAGAAGTATTTTGAGACTTTGCACTCAAGCCACTGGCCTGTAAAACCTATAAAGCCTTAACAGAGTAGTAGACACTTATTGCAGCAACAAGCCAACAAACTCCCTAAAAAAACCTTCATTTGAAACATCATTCAGAAAAAAATTAAATTCAGACTAGATGAAATGCACATGGTCTTGGAGTGATTCTGAGCTTTTCTATAATTTCTGTTTGCTTAGTTTGGATATTTGTGTTTTCTCCCTCTCAGAAAATTATAGGCACATTTATCTGTTGTTGTTTAACCATTAGAACCCTAAGCCAATTTGGTGGGATATTTTCATAGTTTGACTTTTTTCTGAAATCTGAACAGTGTGAACAAAGAAAGAGAGCAAAAAGCGCCATTCTTCTAATTTCCCTCTATTCCCCAATATCTGTGTCAGTGTCGTCATTAGTTCCACACCATCTGTACGCAGGTTGAGAATGTACAGTGGACAGAACAGTAAACATGCACTAGAAACTCCTTTGACATTTAAACTGGGATTTAAAATTTAATTCAGTGCATTTTAGCTGTTTTCCAAGATGGGTTACTCACTGATAATTCATTATACAATGTTGAGATACGTATAGTTTGTAATGATATGTGTATTATGTCTGTAGGTTACACTGAGACTGAGTTATGAAGCCTAGAAAACAGCATGAAACTGCCCAAAAAGTGCAGATCTCAGTTTGCAGAACTACATAAACACATTGGTAAAGAAGCCCTGCTGATATCTGACTTGTTAGGGAGTCAATTTTCTAGTCCAGTGGTGCAATATGTCCTGTATTGGATTTTATCATCAATTTCACCTTTTCTAATGCTTCCTTCAGGTATGGAATGGGATGCTCCAATGGTGTGGGTTCAGGAAAACGAGGACACATCTTCTCAGATCTGGAGTTTTTACCCGAAACTTCATCTAAAGTTAGAAGAAATAGATAAACAGATCAGGCAAGTGTACACTCACTGGGTTTGCACAGGAATAATACAGCCATTTGTGTTTCTTTCCTTTCCACACTTAAGGAACTAAGGATGGATGGAACAAACTGAATCCCATGTCCATTTCCCATGTGAAAGGTCAGAACTCAACCATGCAGCAGAGTGTGGTAACTATGGAGACTACACAGCTAATAATCCTAGGCTGTGTCTGAAAGTGGAAATATCAGACTTTCTGCCCACAGTGTCTCAAAAGGTAGGTTATTGATGAATGTCTCTGTAAACATAGGCAACGATACATCTTAACGTTGCCACAGCATCGACAGCTCAGTGCTAAATATGATCGTTTAGCTGTCTAATTACTATCCATTAGCATTTTCACCCAATAACACAGAGGGCTAGAATATTGACCTTTTCAGACATGACCTGATGCCTTTCTGTCTCAGAACTCTGCATAAGCAGGCATCGTTTTTTATATTTCAGACAGCACCATTAAAAAACATAGACAGGAATAATGAAAAACAGAAAATTAACATTTAAGGAGAGAAATGTTTACATTTACATTTAACCTTTTAATTGCACACAGGTTTCTTTTTCCAAGCTCATCTGTTGGGCCCATTGCATCAAGAATTTCCCAGTGAGGGCCATGGGACGAGATGTTTTTGTGAAGCCACTGAGATCAAAATTCTATTTTGAACATCATCACTACCACAACAACAACAACAACAACAACAACAACAACAACAACAACAACAATAACAATAACAACAGTGTATCATTATTATTTAAACACTGTGTCAGCAAAGAGCAAACAGCCCCATCTTTCTCATTTTCCTTTGTATCCCAATATCTGGGTCAGTGATGTCATCAATTCTGCCCCCCTCTTGCTGTTCAGTCAGAGTCTGCATGCAGGTTGAGCATGTACACATGGACAGAACCATAGACATGCACTGGAAGCTCCTTTGATATTCAAACTGGGATTTAATACTGTTGGAAAGTGAATTAAGTCTCATAGTTTATGATATGTGTATCATGTCTCTACATTACTAATACTGAGATATGAAGCTTAGAAAATGTCATATAACGACATTATGGCCTTGTACAGACTGCAACATATACACATTTACCTTACATTTATGACCTTTAACAGACACTCATATCAAGAGTGACCTATAAAAGTGCTTTGCTGTTCACTCAGAAAATATACTTAGCTAGTTAATAGAGGCTAGAATCCAAACATTCCTTAAGCTTAGATGAGGCCAAATACAAATATCAGGTTTTGTGCCTTGATACCCACGAGATTCAGTATAATTGTAAACCTTTCATGAGTTAAATGCTCTTGAAAGTGATGGGTCTTCAGTCTGTGTTTGAAGACAGCCAATGTCTCAGCTGTTCAGAACCCCGGGGGTCGTTCCATCACATTGGTGCAGGACAGAAAAGAGCCTGTATGCATGTTTTCTTTGCGTCTTGATGGATGGTGGGTCAAGCTGGGCTGTACTTGATGCTCAAATGAGTCTTGGTATAGATTGAGTTTTGATCATTGGTTCATTTTTGGCTTTATAGGCTGGCATAACGGTTTTGAATCTGCCAGTGAAGGGAACAGAGCACAGACGTTACATGGCTGAAGTTTGGAACACTGAAGACAAGCCATGGTGCTGTATTCTGGATCAGGTGCAAGGGCCTGATGCATAGGAAGGCCAGCCAGAAGGGAGCTGCAGTAGCCAATTCTTGAAATGACAAGAGACTGAACGACCATCAGAGTGCCTCTCTCGATAGAAAAGGTCAAATTCTCCTGATGTTGTAAAGAGAAACTTGGTTTGCAAAATGAGCTGAGAATGATAACATCCACAACTACACCAAGGCTTGTTCTTCTGCCAATGGAGTGACCAGTGAGTTCTCAAAGGAAATGGCAAGATCATGGACCAGTGGTTCCATGGATGTGTAGCAGTTCACTCTTGCTGGGGTTGGGTTTCAGTTGATTAAGTAAAATAAACTTTATCAGAAAGAGTATCAAATGGAGTTTGCTTAAAACAAAGAAAACCACACCAAATGTACAGGGTGAATGAGAGTCTTCACTCCTGAGCTTCTGGGTCTAAACAGAAACAAAGGAGAGAGAGAGAACACAACCTCTACAAGAGGGTAGTCAGAACAATCAGATCCTTCACTTAAAGTGTTTCAAAGCAATTGAGCGGAACTCCTGAGAGCAAGAGTGGACCAAAACCCTCCAGGAAGACTTTTGAAATTGAGAGCACCACTACAGCTTCTTCATTTCCCCTTATGTGCATGACTTACCCCAGTTGCACCCAATCAGTACACCTCCTCCCTGCTAGTTTGACCACCCCCACAACCACCAGAGGGCCCACAGGGGCATAACACCTCCCCTCTAAAAGAAGAAAATGAACCCTTTTTCCCTTGAAACAAACCATAAGCCCTGTGTCTAACCTTCATCCCTCCTCACTGGTCATCCCAAATATCACCAAAAAGAAACAACACAGAACTAAATATGAGTAAGTGACTGAATAATTGCAGTACAAGCCAGGCTTCACAACTAATATGTTTCAAAACAAGTTCAACTATTTAACCTTTAGAACTCTAGGCCAGTTTGACATACTTTCATTCACCAAAATACTTAGAAAGTATTTACAGTCACGCATACCAGATAATGTTATTTTCAGGAGAGGCTATGTTACACAAATGTGTCTACATTTGAAATGTAAATATGAATAAAATTTTAATATTTATATGAATTTAACCATGTTTTGATCAAAAATGTATTTTCTTTGGTGTTTTTAGCTAATGCTAATATGAACTAAGACATGTCAGAAATCCTGTTGGACGTTGATCATACAGAGTGTTTTTGAGCTGCAAATGGAAGAATTGGGATTTATTATTAATTGTGAGTTATTTCTAGTGATTAGATTGACAAGAATATGTTTAAGAAGAAGTTGTTCAAAATACTTGACAGTGGTCCAAATAAAATACAAAAAGCAACCTGAATGTTCATAATTATTTTTGTTATTCATGTATGTATCTGCATTATCCTTTCTATGGGCTTTTATTTTGAAATTTCTGAGCAAAGAAAGCAAAAAGCCCCTTCTAATTTTCCCCTATAATTGGATAAACTAATATCTGGGTGAGTGAAGTCATTAGCCCCACCCTCCATGTTGATCAGTCAGAGTCTGCCTGCTGGTTATACATGTACATGTGGACAGAATGTAAACATGCACTGGAAGGCTGCTTTGGCATCTAAACTGGGATTTAATTCAGTTGGAAACGATGGAATTTCAGCTGTTTTCTGAGCTGAATTCCTCTCATATGTATCATCATGTCTGTAGGTTACTCTGATCCTGCATATAATTCTTAAAAAAAAAATCATCTGGAGAATCATTGGTCAGAATCTGAAATGTTGCTTTTTGAAAATGAGACACTGTCCTTAATCAGTCATGTAGAGTCATTTACACAGAGAAAAGCCGTCTCTGTGCTGGTTGTTGTCACTGAGTGCACCACAGACCAAAGAAATGAAAGGAGAACTTGTCTGAGATCAGAGAAAAAAATGACAGATGATCATGGTGGAGGTACGGGATATATATTGTTAAGCAGCTTTATGTTCCTGTGATCACCACTGCAAATATGATTCAAATCTAAGACCCCTGGGACCCTAGATGTAACCCCAAAAGGAACATGGGACATTTGAAGGCCAGTGTGAATGGTAGGAAAATGACAAGATTAAGGTATACCAGTGCTTGTCCATCAAAGAAAACCTGGAGGACTCCACTGCTGAGTCCCACTGAAGCCACTATACTTTTGGGAGAATGTTCTTAGGACAGATGAGCTTTTTGGCAAATCACATCAGATGTTCACGGATGGAAAAATAAAGCTTTCATCGAACACCAGATCTGCTGTGAAACATGTGAGGTTCAGTAGTCACAGATCACAAGTCTCCATCAGTGTAATGACTCAAAACACAGCTAAAAGCATCCAAGGCTAAGAACCAAACACGGGACCATCTTCTAGGGGATGTCAGCTAATTCAAAGTTTGTGAAAAAAGCATTTTTTATAACTTAATTCAGTAAAGTAACAACATTTTTATTTTACTTTTGATCAAATGGCTTAAAGCTCATGAATATCAGAAATATTTAATTTTAATTTAAATATTTACTCTAGTTTGAGTAAATTACTATTTAAACAGTATAGTTACAGTGTCTAGTTCTGCACATGCAAGCACAGTGACTGAGAAGACAGTCATCAACCCCCTCCACAAAGACGGTGTCACCACAGAAGGTCATTGCTGGCTATTCTCAGAGTGCTGTATCAAAGCATATTAATGGAAAGTTGACTGGAACGGGAAAATGTGGTGGGAAAAGGTGCATTCAAGAGTGGATTCAATAACTTGGAAGAGCTTCACAAGGCGTGGACTGAAGCGGGTGTCAGTGCATCAAGAGCCACCACACACAGAGAAATCCATGAAAGGGGCTACAACTGCAGCATTGTTAATGTCAAGTCCCTCAGAAGAATCTTACCTGGGCTGAAGAAGAAAAGAACCAGGGTAAAAGCAAGGGTTATGTTTAGGTTTAAGGGTTAAGATTAGGGTTAGAGTAAGGGTTAGATTTAGGTTTTTGTTTTGCTTATAAGGATTTTTCATCCAGAAAAAGGACATTTTTCATCCAGAATGGATTTCATCTGAAAATGCAAAACTTTTCTTGAGCGATTAGATTGAAAAGGATGTTTATAATAATAAGTTATTTAAAAATACTTGACCCAATATCTATGTCTTGAAGTCATCAGCTCTGCCCCCTCTTGCTGATTGAGCATGTACATCAAAATAAAAAAACGAAGTGTTTCAGCATCTGTGCACCTACACTTCCTCCAAAACACGGCAGTCCACTCACAGCAGAGAAACATCAGAGCATTAACTAGTGTCACCAAAAATCGTCTTTTGTTACTCCACAAGGGCTGTATCAGTATTCTTGTGCTGATAGATCTCAGTGGTATCCCCTGATCTATGGTATTGAAGGCTGTGCTATCAATGTGTTTATTTTATAACGAATGCTCTGATATGCAAAAGTAAAAGGGTGTGACACAGGGCTCAGTGCTACTGCTGGATCGATTCATTTATAAGCATGGTATTAACTTCCACTGCTATGATGATGACATGGATCATAAAAAAACTATTGACATCAAACATCTTCAGACAACTCACTAAGAAAATATTGTAACTGTTGAAAGGAAGAAATGTTTTGCTCATTAAAAATAGAATGTTCCGCCGTGCTTAAAATTTTAACACACCTTTGCAAACTGTAAAAATAACATTTTTATATTGCTCAGTTGTGGTCTGTTAGCAGTGTTATTGGCTGGTTTGGACCCATGATGCGAGGCTCTTGTTGGATAGCAGTGATGCCAACACTTGGGTTGGACTCCCAATGCTGCCAGACATGGTGGGGACTTGCGGAGGTTAGCAGAGCGGTTATAGGCTGAGTTGGACCCATGATACTGAAGGACTTTGTGAAGCACTTGCCAGATAGCAGCGATGCCAACGCTGTGTCTAGCTAAAGTTACCTTGGCAACCAAGCCAGTTTTAACAGGACAGTCGTTAAACTAAAACCAGTTAAAACATTTAAGAATTTGGAAACAGCCATCCATGCTTTCATCACATAATTCCTGGAGTCTCCGTACATGGGAATTGCACAGTTGGCTCTGTTACGTTTGCAGTTCCACTCATTTAATCAATCGGCCAATCTTCAATTAACTGATCACACAAGCTTCCATTTGGCAGGAATGAAAACCTGCAGCCACAGCAGCCCATTTCTGACACCTCTACTATAAATGGTGTCTCTCTGACTTTGTATATGACCTCCTGAGTCCATAATCAAAATCATGTGAACTAATCAGCTGCTGTTGGCCTTAGGGATTAAAATTGAATACAAATACAAAGAGATTTCACTAAAACAAGTTTACACCATTAGATTTTGTATGAAGCATCCAGGGCCTTGAGTGCACTGAGTTCACCTTACCCCTTTTAAGGTTGAACGGACTATGTGGTACTAAGCACAATTTGTTACAAATGATTTAAAAACAAAATGAATAAGCTCTAGTTTGGACATAATTGTGGCAATGGCTATATAAATTGGATTGTAGCGTGGAGGTAATAGTGTCCAAAACGATGTGCGGGATGCAAAATAAGGAGGTGAAATTACATTCAGAAACGTATGTAATCATATTCGGGGGCTTCAGTATTTTGTGAGCCAACAAGAAGCTGATGTGACATTTTTCAAATGAAGGAACCTGCTCTTCTCTTTAGATGAGTCTCCTGGTTTGATGCTACTTTGAATTTAAGCTAATTGTATCCTGTGTTAGAAACTTAGTGCACTGATATTTAAATATCATTTGCACATTGCAGCAAAGGCTAATGGCACAATAATGCCTATAAATAACATTGTGCAGCCCTACCTGGTCTTAGTTTGGGAAGATGATACTGCCAGAAGAAACAGCCGGTCATGATGATGGACAGCACTAGGAAAAAGACCAGGCCCAGATGAGTCCACTTCACCTTCATTTTATTGGTTTTTGTAATGGTCTCTAGAACAGCTCCTGGACTAGGCTGAAACAAACAAACATTTGACATTCAGATACGATAATAAACACTCAGGCATTAAACAATGTTCTGGTTCACATGGAATTGCACATTTAAACTTTTAGAACTGTTTTAGGACTTTCTAGGCTAATGTTGTGGGATGTGGGATGGGAAACATTAGAAAAGTATTTATTGGGGACAGTCACACATGTCAGGTACTGTTGTTTTCAGGAGATCCTGGGCTAAGATCAAATTTGTCTTCATTTCAGGTGTAAACAGAATTTAGATTTAGAAAATGACCAGAAACTTACTTGTGCTTACAATATTTAGGAATTTCTGCTTATAAGGACAAAAAAATACTTTGTAAACAGAGATTCTGTTGGAAATTGATCGTCCAGAGTGTTTTTGAGCTGAAAATTAGTATGATTATATTGACAAGGATATTTATTATAATAAGTTCTTCAAAATACTTGAGAGTAGATCAAAATAAAATTTAAAAAAAGTTTTTATTTTTGTTACTTATGTATCAGTATTATCCATTCTCAAGACTTTTATTCTGAAATTTGAGCACCGTGTGAGCAACAAAAGAGTGCAAAAGAGACCCACTTCCCTCATATTTCGCTTTATAATCCAGTATTTGGGTCAGTGACGTCATTAGCCTGGAAATTTGGACTTTAATGAGAAATTAGTTTAGTCACATTTTAAGTCTCTTTTAATTACACATTGATATTTGAATTAGATCAAGATGTGGATGTGCAGGGTCTAACTTTCTACCTCTGGTCTACCTTTTTCCCCTATGTATTGGCAGAAAGGCCTGGGCAATAAATCAATATTTATATCTATATCGGGATATAATCAGAGTGGGATATGGGCTGTGGCAATATAGTGAGTTTTAAATGTTTTGAAAAACGCTTTGTTTTAATTGTGGAAACCTATTTCTGTTCCCTCACTCTGCTCCACTCCCTGCTCTCAGTTCCTCCTGTACTTTGTTCCCCTCCTTTCCTATTTGTGTTATCAAGAAGGATTTCATGGGGTTTCATATTGTTTTTTTCCCCCATAATATGTCATATTGATAATAGTATATTGCCATTCTGCTAAAATATATTGGGATATAATTTTTTGTCCTTATCGCCCGGCCCTGTTGGGAGATGTATTGAAGCAAACCTGTGATAAAAGTTCCAGTTTTCTAGGGAGACCAAACATTGATTTGTCACTGGCACTGCTGTGAAGATCCTTTTAAAACATTATTATTTGGTTCGATGAAAATGAAGATAATTTTCCATGCAAGTTTGCGGGAAGGGTGGCAGAAAGCCATAGGATAAAACACCACCAACAGAAAGACTGTGCTTAAAAATCTCTAAATGATTATTGGTACGAAAATTCTGTTCTAGAAAAAAAAAACTTCAAAAGGTTCATTTCAGGCTTACAATTCTATTAAAAAACAATCCACTGCAGAGTTCGCAAATCAAAAAATGTCTCTTTTATGGTCCAAAGAATACTTTTTGGTGTTGTTTAAGAGTTTCCATACTCACCACATGCAAAGATTAAGATATTCCATTTGGAATTGCAGGTGCAGATCAGATCATATGTCGACTCCATGTTTAGGGATCCTACTGTCCAAAAGTGCTTGGCAACACATCAACCTAGGATGACACTTTTGAGTTCGTCCATCTCTATACACTGGCCACACTATAATCCTTGCCACCGAGGCTTCACCGACAATTTCCTCTTCCACTGCAGCAGACTGCCTGACATCATAATCCCAAGATTTACTCCACTAAAACCCATCAGAGCAGGGTCGCACCTAATCCATGCAAATCAATTCACTTCAGGCTGGTTTGCTGCTACTGGAGCCACTGTTATGCACATGACTGTGGTTACTGGTTCTAAAGAGCAGAATATTCTGAGTCCAGGAGCTGCCTTCTCATGCTGTTGTGGACAAAGAGGACAGCTGACAAGTCATGCCAAGCTTTATCATGTAACCTAAGGAGATCCGTTGCTCTGAAGTGACTGCTGATGAGGGGGGATGCCAGAGGAGAAGTAAGGGCGGATTAAATAGAGCTAGAGTCTTTACTCTCTGAGTTCAAGAATGTTGAGTTCTATGCAGTTTCCACTTTCCACTCACCTTTCTTAAAGTACTTAACCCAAAAAGCACTCTACCCCTTTCCCCACATAAAGTCGATTAGCAAGGTGTGTTGGATGTGTGCTTCATTAGTTTTGTTCTGGAGCTAAGAGTTTATTGCAGGGGGTTGTGAAGGGGGGATTGCAAATAAATGTGAAATAAACAAAAATAATATTTAGAATAAATATGTCTAATAATCTTGAGTTTTAAATCAATAACTAAATCAATGTAATAACCACAGTTATAACCAGTCACACCAGGAGGAATAAAGAGTGTCTAGTGAAATAGTGGACTTAGACCGTAAAAACCTTTTTTTCAAAGCTTTTTTTATGCGTTTTCATTTATTTTATTTATAACACATGAATTAAAATAAAAGATTATAGATTGATATGGGCTATTATTGGTGTTGGTAAATGAGTAAAGTTTTGTGTGCAAATGTATTATTTTTCCTTATCAAAGTTACAGAGAACTGCACTTTCAGGCAGCCGTTTTCTAAGCCTCAAAACTCAGGATCATAGTAACTTATAGACATGATACACATATCTTATTTTAGACACATGTATTTTACATTCATTCATTTTAAGCCTTTTTTGTTTCACCTTTAATTAGAGTGGCTTATAGCTCATAAATCAGAAATCCAGAATCTCAATTATTAGAATATTTCATTTGGAGTGAATTAATAATCAAACAGTAATAAATACCGTACCTACATCAGCACACACAACCACAATCATTCAGAAGACCATTCTCCAGAGGACAATTATTGTGCTATATCAAATCATATTAATAGAAATATGAATGGAAGAGGAAAATGTGTTGCGAAAAGGTACACAAGCAACACAGCCTGGAGAGGACTGTCAAGAAAAGTCAATTCAACAACTTGGGAGATCTTCACAAGGAATGGACAGAGGGTGAAGAACTGGACTGTTGTGAGTAAGTCAGTAGGTCAGTAAATCTCCAGAAACACTTCAGACAAATAAAAAAATGTACATAGAAATAATTTCTTTTAAATAGCTGTCCAGTGTAGGGACCATCATGCATGAAAGAGTTAAATCAAGCTTAGCTCAAATAAACAAATAAACAAACCCTGTTCACTGCTGCTCTCTAAATTATGTGAGGCCAAGTCAGGTCAAAACACGCAAAAAATTATATATATATAATTTAACATATTGAATTAGCAGAAAAATGATACCGATTAAAATGTGACACGTTTCTATATATTTTATCTGTTCACTATTAGCAGAAAAATTCTTCTTGGGATTCATCTCTGCAAGATGTGCATTTAAAAATTTTAATTCTGGTGTCATCATTCAGATAAAAAAGCCAATCCAGGCACTCTATTGAAATGCTTCAGGTGCTTTATCCATAAGCTACTAATTGGGTTCTGTGTGCCACTACACACACTCCATTGACTTAATCCTAGGTTGAAAAGCTGTATTTGAGTCTGTGGGTGGCTCATTAGTGCAAGATGTAATTGGCCAAGAGCGTAGGAGGCCATAAAGAGAGGGATCATGGAGAAAACCACATCTACAAACACACAAGGTGCTACTATAGTTCTGTGATAATGACACTTGTAAGGTATGTGCTCTTATGTTCTTTATAATAACCAACATAATAATATTCTTACGCTGCAGTGAAAAAAGATCAATGAAGCCAATACATGTTAATGGGACTAAGGATGCACCTGCCTTGTTTGGCTCAGACTTTCAGACCTTTAAATTTGGTCTTAACCAAATTTGCAGTTGAGAAAGGTACCACAGATAACAGTTCACACCAATGAAGGAAATGCAGTGACCATCACACACTGCACAGCCTGCAGTTCCTTCTCCAGCTCTTTACACAGACCAACACATTAAGCTCCACTCCACTGAACAGCCATTTTCCCAATCATTCAATTTCTTTGTAATCTTTTTAAATATTGTGAATTCTTGTTGCTGTCTCAGCACCGGAGAGAACTGAGTCACATATGCTCTCTGTGTCTACATGTTTTTAAAGCTGTTACCAAAGGAGTTAGATATATCTTAGTTGTAGCAAACACACAACTTTCGCTCACCAACACCAGAACTAAAACCATGTCTGACATGTCTGACAAATGCAACTTTTGGGTTTTTCCTTCAATTTTGGTCCATATTTAAAAACAATTGATTAAAAGACGTGATTGCATAAGCATGTCTGGCCTATCTTTAGGGGTCTTCAAAGAACACTAAAATGAGTCCCAACACCTCTTCAATTTTAAATAAAAGAAATGTTTAAATCATGGAAAATATATAAGAAAAACAAGATTTTCATGAACAATAATGCCTTTTTCTCTTCTTCCCTTTCCCATTTGCAGATGATCCTGCCCTTCAACAAAAAGAACCAATCAGCTTCCTGGTTATATTATGGTAAATGTCCCACCCTTCAGCAAAGTCAATCAACTTGCCGTTTTTTTTGCACAAGAGTGGCATTAGTTGGGAAACCCACTCAGTCCTATTTGTTGTGTGTTATGGAGCCAAACTCTCCACTCCTAACATTCTCATCTGGTCACCCAAACCCACAGCAGCTCAATATTCACTGAGAAAAATGTTATTAATTGATATGAATTTATTTATTGTTTACCTTTAATAACTGTCAGTTTGTTGCGATTCATAGTCCAAAATTATGTTAAACCAATTCGTGGTAGGTGTGGTCTCATTGCGTTCCTAAAGTTCTGATCCAAGAATCAGCCCTGCATGTATGGAAACCCATTGAAATATTCAACGCAGGTGATACGAGAAGTTCAAAAGGTCAAGAAGTTGAGGGTGTGGCCTTTGTAAAAACAGACAGTGTGCAGACACAGCAGTTATGTAGAAGGCTCTTTTGTCAACCATTCTCAGTATCTGTGGATTATGAAATATCCTACCCTTTTCTAAGTACAGGATTTGATGGGTTTTTTTTTTGTTTTTTTTATCTCATGCGGTCTCCGATGATGTCGCTGACTTTGTTTCCACTCGAGTGCTATAATGCACTGCCTGGTAATACATTTTGGTACATATAAAACTAATCATATCTGTAGATGAGATCAGGCACCAAAACAAGCAGAGGCTTCCTCCGGCCTTGCATAACCTGCTGTGGTCACATCCAGAGTGGGTTGTAAAAGAAAAAAAATATATTACAAAAAAGGCAAGCTATGCTCATGTTTGGGAATTTGTGCTTGGGATTCTGGTAGGTATGAGGAGAATGGAAATACTGCAAACGATTAACATTAAAAGACAAACTACCACATCATAATATCTCAGTGATCAATCAGTTATGAGACTTCTTATTCCTTGATTCCTATCGTGGAATATTGAACTTTTACACTTGACGGTGGAACAAAAGCTTTGTTTAATTATTTTCAAGGCTTTATAACTCAGATTCAGAGTAAAAAATAATGCACATAAAACAAAACATACCATAGACTTATGATATCGAATCCATCTCATCATTTGTATGATGAATTATCAGTCAGTAATTCAGATCAGAAAAATGCTCAAATTCACTCATTTCTGACTGCATTATATACTATTTCAAACTCATTCAAACTATGAAAACATCCCAAAAAAATTTAACCTGGGGTTCTAAAGGTTTATTTTATTTTATCATGAAAAAAAAACATTAATTTGGGATTCCTAAAAAAATATATTCAGCTGTCAACAGACTATTACAGTTATATACACAGTAAAAACACTGGTTTGTCATTTTGCAAAGGCAGTCTAACACAATCAACAATCATGTAAAACTGCTGCTGTTACGATGTCAGTAAATACATCTGATGTATGTTCTTAAAAGCATGCAAAGCTCTTTATCTACACTGTGTTAAATGTGGGTGCAGTGCTTATGGGATTCGTCGGTTTTATTTTCAGAACTATGTATTGCTGTTTTGTACTGGACTGATAATCAGGTTGTTAAATCTAGGCTCACCTGTGGTTGGACTCCATCCAGTGAGGATCCCCTCAGAGATACTTTACTACTTGTCTTCCCCATGATCACTGTCAGCACCTTGAAAAGAGCAAACCGTTTATCAAAGTTACATGCATGTTAGTTGAAGACCATGTCCCTAAGCAACATCCTACCTGGGGATTCCCACTTTTCCTAGTAATTATTCCTTTCTTTGTTTTGTACAGAAAATCAACATTTAAAATAAACAAAAAAAATTACACAAACGATATCTGTACCTGAACCTTATTTTATTTAAAGAACCAGGGTCTATTAAAGTCTGTTCTTCACATAACACGTTTGTGGAAGTGCATCATGGCTCTTTGATTTGTTGACGCTCATCAGGCTGGAAGAGGTTCCAACACCATCTCTAACGAGTTTAGACTTCACCAGTCCACAGATAGATTCTGTGCAAATGGAGGAGATTCAAGACCATTGTCATCCTGCCCAGGAGTGCTCCACCAACAGTCCACAGGCTCACAAAGGAACCCAAGGTAACAAGGTAAGCCACTAAAAGCCTTTCTCACACTGGTTAATGTTAATGTTCATGAGTCCACCATCAAGAGAACTCTGAAATGAACAGTAGTGGTGTGCGCGCCAGGGTTGCAAGGAGGAAGTCGCTACTCTCTCTCTCAAAAAAAAAAACCAAAAAACATTGCTGCCCACCTTCAGTTCAATAAAGGATACATGAACTAACCAAAAGACTATTGAAAAAAAAAATTGAGAACAGATTAAAACAAAATTGTTATGTTCGGATGAAGGAAAACACTGTGTTCCAGCAAAAAAAAAAAAAAAAATAAAAATATATATATATATATATATAAATAAATAAATAAAAAAATCATGGTAGTGGTAGTATGGTTTAGGCGTGTTTTGTTGCATCTGGGTCAGGGCGGCTTCCCATCATTGACAGAACAATGAGTTCTGAATTATACCAGCAGATTCTAAAGGAAAATATCAAAGTCATGACCCTAAGTTAATAGAAATGTTGTTGTAGGACCTGAAGCAAGCAGTTCATGGGAGGAAACCCACCAACATAACACAGTTGACGTTGTTTTGTGGGGAGAAACGGGCTAAAATGATTTGAAAATGATGTGCAGGACTAATCAACAGTTATGGGAAATGTTTAGTTTCAGTTATGGCTTCACGAGTGTCCTGTTACCAAGCAAAGTGTCCTGTGCATTGTCCTAATTAGAAAAGCTGTCGCACAGTTTCTTCATGCTACTTGCACTCAGTGTGAATATATTTCATGTATTTGTTAAAATGTATAAACCCAGTTCTGTTATCAATCCTCTCCACAGCTGCCCATTGTTTAGTTTAATCAATAATACATGATTTTCTACTGATGTAATACAGAAATAAGGGTCTTTAAGTGAAAACATGTCTACTTATTCCAAATATGCATAAAGCAAATATTAACATTTAGAACCCTAGACCAATTTTATGGGATGTTCCAAAGGGAAAGACAACTGCTGACCAAAAAACCCCACAAAGGCTCTTCTCACAAAACAAACAAATAAACATAATAATCGCCAAGACATTTGGGGAAGTATTGTGTGGAACTTTTTGGAAGGTGTGCATTGGGTGTAAATCTAACTCATCAATTTAAAGAAAAAGAACATCATACCAATAGTCAAACATGGTGGTGGTAGTGTAAATGTCTGGGTCTGCTTTGATGCTTCAGGACCAGGATGACTTGCTGTAATTGATGGAAACATGAATTCTACTTTATACCAGAAATTCCTGAAGCAGTTTTGGCCTTAAGCTCAAGCAAACTTGGGTTGTGCAGCAGGGCCAGCAAGTCCACCTCTGAGTGGCTAAAAAAATGTAAGTTTTGGGGAGGCCGAGTCAAAGTCTGTACTAAATTCCAATTGAGATGCTGTGGCATGACCTTAATCAGGTTGTTCATGGCAGGAAACCCCCAGTGTGACTGCATTATAACAAGTTTGCAAAGAAGAGTGGGCCAAACATCCTCCACAGAGATGTGAAAAAAGATCGCCAGTTATCTCAAAAGCTTGATTGCAGTTGTTGCTGCCAAGGGGGACAGAACCAGCTATTAGGATTAGGGGCAATTACTTTTTTTTGCGTAGGGCCAGGTTGTCTGGGATAGCTCTTTTCCCTTAATAAATTAAATAATAGAAAAAAAGCTTTTTTTTGTATTCACTTAGGTCTGACATTAAAATTTGCCTGAGAATCTGAAAAATGTAGGTGTGACAGAAATGCAAAAACAAAAGAAATATGTATGGAGAAAATGCTTGTTCACAGAACTGTAATAAGATTAATATGTTGTTTGGCTTCATTGACTACAGCTCTGTTTGGGTTTTTCCCAAGAGTCGAGGTTCAGAGCAGGTTGAAATGGTCAAACGCATAAGCAGGCAGGTTTAACAAGGGTAAATCCATTGCTTAGAATAAGAAAACAAGCTGATAAAGGAAGCAGGAGCCCTGGGAAAACAGAACAAGGATGTAAACATAAGACAGAGCGCAAAGCACTGAATCGCTTTAATGGATTGAACTGAAGGGACCAATTTATTACCACTTTGCTTCCAAGATACTTTGCTTCATTTATCAGAATGTGTGCTTTTCGCTGTCGCCATCAACAAAATTACATTACTTAGCTGCTTAACTTCAGTAACACTTTGCAATATTTTATCTTTGACATATATTGCAATATTAAAAATACAGGATTTTTCACCAGAAAACAATGATCGGTGAAAACAATGGTCCGAAAAGAACATGTTTCAGGTTGAGCTACCACAGAAAATGAAATGTACTTTTGTGTCACGTGTCTGTCTTTTGTTTACATTCCCATGTGCTTTTGAGCACACGTCATGTCTCCTCCCATTCCAGCTGTGTTCCATTTGTAACCCTGCCCCATCGTTACCACTCAGCACTCAATGGCAAGAAGAGTGGCAGCCCATTGTATACTCTCTACCGGAAATGCATAGAGCACTAGAGGGGGTTGACCCAGGACAGAGTACCAAACCCTATGTGGGTATACAGACATACATTCACTCACCATAACAACTTAGAGTAGCCAGTTCACCTGATATCCAGGTTTTTGGAATGTGGGAGGAAACCAAAGTCCTGGGGGGAACACCTAGATAGGGCCTTGTACCCAAGACCCCAGTGCTGAGAGGTGAGGATGCTAACAACCAAGCCACTGTACTCAACTTGGATGAACGGACAAGTAATAAAATACAATGGTGAGTAAACATTACCATCAGACAGTATAGTGGTAATACCAATTATAATGGTTATCATGGTATTTAAAAATGATGCTTGATTTTTTCTAAATTACTGTCTGCTGTATCGAATTTTCATCTCAAGTATTTCTTTTATAAAGACAAACTGTCAAATCCAGACTCTCAATTATCAGAATATTTCAGGTTGAATGAATCTGTATACTGTCTCTCGACTGGATAACCATGACCTTGTTTTAAAATGATATAAGAAGAGTGTGATCAACATCACATCCATATACTCTAGACTATCTCTAGACTGGATAACCATCACTAAAGCTTATCATTATCACTTTGTACTGGTCTTAGTCTGGCACATTGTCATTCAAGTAGGCCACACACAGATCATACTTTCCAAGTCTCCCTGAAATAGGTTGTGCATCACTCATCAGCAATATGATGGCTTTTTTTTATGGCTGGTAGTTTTTCTTCAGCCCATGTATGAGTTTCATTAGCTCTAATGCAGCTCTCTCTGTAGGAAATGTGTTTTTGCTCATTGGTGTGTTTCGCTATGAGTTCTGTGCAGATTTATATGCTGAGGTTGTAACTTGGCTCAGTGTACTCCGGCATCACACTCTCCATAAATCTGAATTAACTCAGCGAAACACCACGTGTCACATGGAGATCAGATGGACTTTGAGAAGCACGTGGACAAACAACGTGAGGATTTTGGGAAGACACGCAATCTTGTTTGTAGGGAAATAATAATCAAGGTAGACACTTTATTGATGTACAGATGTTAAATAATGGCAGAAAAAGCACAGTCTTTTCAGCAGAAATGAGTAAAAATTATTTCACAATTATTATTATTATTATTATTATTATTGTGTTATATTCTTCTTTTAAAACAAACTACATTATTTTAAATTGCTCTGTATGTTTGTGATCTATTCAGTGAATGATTTGAAAATTCCCTGAAGATTATTTCACATTCATTTCACATTTTTTTTTCTGGTTTACATTAGGACCACAATGTAATCAGCTTTATAATTAGCTTTTATATTTTATGCATTTGCTATCTAACAATATATTCAATAAAGAGGAACTTTTATTGGGAAAAAAAACACAGCAAGACAAGTCTGATCAAGGCTTTGCAAATAATTATTTATTACTAATAAAATACAGCTGTAATCTGTGTAGATTATTGTAACTTTATAAATTAGTCAGTTAAAAAAGCAGCCACACACTTCAGCTACATCCAAACTGAAGGCCTGATAGTTAAGAAATACATGAGACGAGGGAATCCATTCACCTAACATGAAGGTCAAATCTGAGCTACATGCAATTGTTTAACTCACAGGAAAGAAATAATCCATCTCACATCTTCATATAAGTGGCTTTTCATCACACACACACACACACACACACACACACACACACACACACACACACATACTTGACAGTGCAAATAATAATAATTAAAAAAAAAAAAAAAAAAAAAATAATAAATAATAATAAAAAAAAATAATAATAATAATAATAAACAACCTGGATGTCTCTTATTATTTTTGTTATTCATGTATTATCCCATCTCAGGACTTTTTGAAACTCTGTGTCTGCAAACAAACAGCCCCTCCATTCTTCTCTTCTTCTGTAATCCAATATCTGGGTCAGTGATGTCATTAGCCCCACCCCTCTCAGTGATCAGGCAGAGTCTGCATGTCCTTTCATCCATCCATGCAGTGAAACACACACACTAGTGAATTCACATACTAGGGGCCAATGAGCAATACGCCTTACTCAATGTCATGTGAGTTCAGGGAATCAAACCAGCAACCTTCCAGTCATAAGGCTGGTTTCCAAACCACCAAGCTACAGTTGCCCACACATGGCCAACTAAATGTACTCACCTATAAAATGTGCTCTTCTATGACATCACCCTTTTTTCAGACTTAAATGACTGACTGATTACATATCCCTGATGGAAATATTAAGGGTGATTAAAATGCCCTTTGCTTGCTGCTGTAATGCTGGCCTAGTTTCCTCTCACCATCTGAATCACATTTTTCTGTCCAATCTTTTAAATCCTAAGCAAATGGAGGGGAAAAAAACTCCATAAATTCCAGCCATTATAGTTCATTTGCCAGAATGCTGGAAGGAAAATGGAAGAGTAAGTATTATATGCAGCACCACTTTGCTTAAACCTGCTGTATATTAATTAGCATGCATCAATTCCTTGTTACAAGAATATTGGAAAATAAGTCATCACGAGCTATATTGGTACATCATGTTGAGACATGCCTGTTGGAATACTGATGTGGAATGAGACTGGAGAACTGTCATCAAGTTATTTAAAGTCATACTCCTGTTAGTCATGGACATGAAAAAAGAAGATGCGAAATTCGGCTCCTTGCTTGCGTCAACATGCCATTTGTACACAGCAGTAACCGATGAAGCAGTGACGAAGCTTCAGAAACATCTCCTTATAAGCTCCAACACATCTGGTATAATGCAGAAATGCAAAACTGTATTGTGATATTTTAATCGATATGTGTTACAGAGAATTTGTAATATTTTCATATCACTGTTGTCCAATAAAAACCATGCATCCATTTTTGCCCATTTGTAGTTTTCTCCATGGTTTGAACCCTGGAGCTGTTCTGTACACTGTGCAAATAATACTGGATGAACAGACTAATAGAAACACGTTTAAATTAATATTAATTACTCTTATTGTACATTCACTTCTATTCAAATTTAACAACGTCTTTGCCGTCAGTAAAGTTTTGGACACGGTTTTCATTGGACAGCAACAATAGCGTCACTGCGATTTATAAAACTCAGCTACTTTATTTTCATCTTTCATTCACACAAACATGTTTCTAAATGTGAAATTTGAAACATGGGTGTGGCCTTTTGTGACAAATGCATGTAGCAATCATACAGGCTGTAATTTGTACAATAATAATGAATTATTCCAATTTGGTGAGTCATTGTGAAATTCATGATGCAAAGAACGGTTTGTTATAAATGTCAATGAACTCACATCCTTAATAACTGAGCTTGTTTCAGCTTCGTATTCTACCAATCATATTAAAGCTTCAAACCTCCAAAACCCCAAATCACAGCATAATCACAGCCTACTCTTATTTAATGACTGACGCACCAAACTGTTAATGACCCTTGCGGACTTACCCTGTATCCCAGTGTGGGTTTTCAGTGTTTCCCTTTAGATGTTAAAATAGACGTGTTTCTGTTGTACGTTCTCTCTCCCTGTCGGCTTTGCCCACTCTGAAGTCTTGACAGATGTTGGTATCGTTGCTATAGATAAATCCTGCTTGTATCAGGGCTGGGGATTTTGGATTATCTGCCATCAGCAACAGCTGCCAGCACTGGTGAATGGGTGGCAATGACAGACACAAAGCTTGCTGTACTGCAATGGATGGCAATGGCACAGAGAGGTTAAGCTACCAAGAGAAGAGTGTCTGTCCGTTCTGGAGTTTACACGCTAAGAAAGAAGACAGTCATATGTTACAATATTGCTCTGACGTGGTTCAATAAATTTCAGAAAAATTAACCCTTTAACCTAATTTTGTGGGATTTTTCATAGTTTGATGCAATTTCATTCACCAAAATATTAGACTCAAAATATTAGACTCAAATCTGTCTTCATTTGAGAGGTGAATATTAGTGTTTTGATGAAACATTTACTTGCTCTCAGAAATCCTGCTGGAAATTAATCATCAAGAATGGTTTTCAACTGAAAATGCAATAATTTTGATGCATTATTTTTAATGATAAGATTGACAATTTTATTTCCAATAAGTTCTTTCGAAATATTTGACAGTAGTCTAAATAAAATTAAATACCCTGCTGAATACCCATTATTATTTTTATTATTTATATATGTATCAGAAGTATCCCTTCTCACGACTTCCAGCGAGTGTGTGCAAAGAAAAAGAGCAAACAGCTCCTCCCTTCTAATTTTCCTCTATACATGTGGACAGAACAGTAAACATGCACTGGAAGTTCCTTCCTGATATTAAATTCAGTTACGAATTGTCTGTTTTCCAAGATTGATTACTCGCTGATAATTTATCACACAATGATGAGACCATGATAGGCGGTCAGATAGGGTCAGGGAAGTCTTGTAATTTAAGATATGTGTAGCATGTGTGTCGGTTGCTCGGATCCTGAGTTATGAACCCTAGAAAACAGAATGTAAACGCCTGCAAAGTGTCACTCTTAGGTTCTAAGAGTTAAACTGTAGAATTTTTTTATTCACTCAATATGAGAACAAAAATCTTTATTATATGTGATCAAATTTATTTGCTTAGCACTTTTTACAACTGATGTCACAAAGCAGATTAACAGATTAACAAAAATAAGGTCAATACAGGAATCATAAAAACATAACCTGGAGTAATGTAGTGGTAACAGGTGATTAGGGTCCATGAACATTTCTACATAGTGAGTGATGGAAGGTGGGCAGCAAGTGTGGAAGGGCAGGGGAGCTTGAGCTCTGTCTCAGATGGGGTGGCAGGGAGCCTGAGGTCAGCCTTCCATCGACATCTTGGAAAAGGTTGAGAGATGTAATTAGTTGGGTTTGGATTCATGGAGAACAGAGAGTGGAATCATTCTCAGAGTGTGGCGAGTGACTCTGGCACATCTGACTATAACAGCCTAAAAGCAGAGATCCAGAAGATAACTGTCATGGGGGCATCCTGAAACATTTGCATCCAACCATCCACTGCCTAAGTGATCACCTGAAGTGGTCAGATAACAGAACCAACATCCCAGTTTACCATATGGCCGTGAACCCCTGGATCTGCAGCCTTTACCTAAAGGGAGAAATTCATTAGCAAATGTTTTTATCCAGTACTTGTTTATCGTAATGCTTTCCTTAACTGCATTTGATGACTGTGAGTTATTACACTATATAATAGCCCATGCTGCTGTGTCACACTCACAATTTAATAAATAACTCAATGGACTAAACACTGTTACCTTGGCCTGGCTCAATTTCATTTGTAATATGCATTGCCGAACCAACACACCACTTCCTATGTTTTTGCACAGGGAAAAACACAGACATCTGTTGGGCTATTGAATATACAACACATTTGTTAAGCAAGCACCAAGCAAGACATCATTAGCGGCAGAAACAGCGTGGTGTTGTTTGTTTTGTTTTGCTGATGTTTCGATCAAAGACAATATTTGACACTTTTTGGCTCATAAATTCATTCATTCATAATGTAAGTGTTTGTGTATGTGCTTTGTCTTGTAGTGAGATCTTAGACTTTGGACTGACTATGCAGACGGCCTAAACTTTTGCTTCAGGCCACTTTTGCTTTTATTATTTTGAAAAGGTAAAACCTTAAAACCTCTGATCAACAAACAATAATTGGACCTAGAAGGAAACAACCAATTGCAATGCATGACTGCAATACTGTCGCACCAGACTGTCAATGAGTCATTGCGAATGACAGTCACGCTTTTGTATTGAATTGCCATTTATGTGTTGCTCTATGCAACAGCTGTGATTGGTTAGGCAGTATTAGGTGTGTGTGTGTGTGTGTGTGTGTGTGTGTGTGTGTGTGTGTGTGCATGCGTGCGTGCATGTGTGTGTGTGTGTGTGTATCTGTCTGCTGAAAGTGAGCACTGTGATTGGCTAGGCAGTTTTAAGCATGTGCTGAAAGCGAGTGCCGTGACTGGATGTGATCACAAATAATTCATCAAAAGTCTTGCATTTTTAGCTCAAAAACACTTTACAACAGGATTTCTGAGATGTAAAGTTTTTTTTTAGTCCTTAGAAGCAAAAAAATGTAGGTGGAAATACATTTTTACCAAAACTCATATAAATATTTAAATTCCATTAATATTTCCATGAAGATAAATTTGAGTAGCCTAGGATCTCCTGAAAATAACAATATCTGTGACTCTGTGACTTTGCAGAGGTGTGTCAACCAAGACAAGTCCCCTAATATCTAGAACCTTCAGCAAACTCCAGAATTTTATCCACCCCTTGGGCTTTACCACTGCAGAGCTTTCCAACTACCTCAGTAACTTCAGCCAGTGAGATGGATTTTGGCTCTCCAGCAGCCTCCAGTCTTAACACCTGGACAAGTTCTGTGGTACTTGGTTTTAGGAGTTCCTCAGAGTGTTAATTCCAGCACCCTACAATATGCTCAGAGCTTTATCACCTACAGTTTGGACAGTGTCTCTCTTTCCCCTTCTGAGTTGTGTTTTTAAGAACCTCTTTGAGGTGGCCCAATTATTAATGTCCTTTCTAAACCCCTTCCATGCCCTGGATTTCACCTGCAACTGCCAAAGCAGTGACCTTTTACCTGATCACAGATTTAGGAGAACACAAAAATCCTTGATGTCCTCCCTCACCCCAAGTGTCTCTAGTGTGTTCTTTGGTTGCCTGCAAAACAGGCACCAAAAAGCTTCTGGCCACAGATTTTTTCACAATATAGGTTTGAACAGGGCCCATTATGACTCCATATTCCCAACTTCATCCAGAACGTGTGAGAAGCTCTTCTGGAGATGGGAATTGAAAGCCCTTTGTCATTCCCAACAGGCAGGCCATTCCTCCCAATCACAATCAATTCCAAGTGCTAAAATGTTGAAAATGCTTTGAATATGACTACCCTGCTGTGCTGTTAAAACCTTCAGTGACCAGCATAAGCCCATCAAAAACAGATCATGGACATCATCCAGAGACTGCTCCTACAGAATTAATCTGCTCCACAGCAGCAGTGCAAAACCAAAAACAACAGAGATGCAGCAAGTGATTGGACTGCCTGCCACATGCTTTATCCCTGCGGTTCATCGTCTGTGTGCTCAAAGACAAAAACAAATCATACAGAAAACTGACTTTAATTATGGGCAGGAAACAGAGTGCATTTTTGTTGCCTGTACACTCTTTCAGTGGGTTAATGGTCTATTTGATTAATAAAACAGACAAAATGAACTGGAGGCGAGCAGTGATTAAAAGAACTGTCAATTCCTGATGTACATAATACACATCCCTAAGAGAGGTAAACACCAAATATTGCAAAATGAATTAAAAAAAAGAATATTTCCAAATTATAGTTCCTAGTACCCAGCAGCTGGTTACTATGTCACAGTAATGAAATCCACTCACTCACTACACAGTCTGCAGCTCCTTCTCAAGCTCCTTACCCAGACCAACACATTACACTGCACTCACTCACTGTACAGCCAGCAGCTCCTTTTCCAGCTTCTTACACAGACTAAGAAAACTTTATTTTCCACTCACCATATTTCTTGTCCATTTCTTGATAATAGCAAATTCTTGTTTTAGCCCTGGGGAGAGGGCCGAGTCACATGACTGGCCACTCACGGGTCTTAGAGACGCACAGACAATGGCTCAGTGCCAAATAACATATATTACCATTTACCGCCTTTGCTCAATACTTTGTTGAAGCACATTTGGTCCACCTGTTTCTGGGACGTTTCTCCCATTCTTCTTTGCAGAACCTCTCAAGCTCCATCACATTGCATGGGGAGCGTCAGTGCACAGCAATTTTTAGATATCTCCAGAGGTGTTCAGGTTCAAGTTTGAACTGGGCCACTCAAGGACATTTACAGAGTTGTCCTGAAGCAACTCCTCTACTATCTTGGCTGTGTGCTTAGGGTTGTTGTCCTGTTGGAAGATAAAGCTTTGTCCCAGTCTGATGTCCAGAATGCTCTTGAGCAGGTTATCATCCAAAATGTCTCTGTACATCTCCCAGTTCCTGCTGCAGGAAAACATCCCTGTGGCATGATGCTGCCACCACCATGCTTCACTGTAGGAATGGAATTAGCTAGGTGATGGTTTCCTCCAGACATGATGCTTGGCATTCAATACGAAACATTCATTCTTTTTGTCTCTCATGATCTGAGCATGCATCAGATGCCTTTGGGCAAACTCCAGATGGGCTGTAATGTACCTTTTACTGAGGAGTGGCTTCAATCTGCCCACTTTACCATACATGCCTGATTGATGGAGTACTACAGCCCTCCTGCCACAAACACTCACACCAGCGTGACCAGCTCCATGAAGAGTCCTGGTGGTTCCAAACTTCTTCTATTTAGAGATGATGGCGGTCACTGGGACCTTCAATGTAGCAGATGTTTTTCCCGTTCCCTTCCCCAGATCCGTGTCTCAATACAATCCTGTCTCTGAGGTCTACAGACAATTCCTTAGACTTCATGGCTTGGTTTGTTCTCTGACATGCTCTGTCTAATTTGGGACCTTATATAAACAGATATGTGTCTTTCCAAATCAGGTCCAATCAACTGAATTTTCCACAGGCATCCAATTAAGCTATAGAAACATCTCAATGATGATCAGTGTAAAAACAAGATGCACCAGAGCTCAATTTTGATTGTCATGGCAAAGGCTGTGAATACTTATGTACATATTATATTTTTGTGTTTTATTCTTAATAAATTCACAAAGATTTCAAACAAACTTTTTCTCACTTTGTCATCGTGGGGTATTGTGTGTAGAATTTTGAGGGAAAAATTAATTTAATCCATTTTGGAATAAGAGCAGAAGGCTGAGGAATGACAGTGAGAATTTACTCAGCATTTTTTTAGCAAATTTGTACATTTGTGTAGGTGCATGCAGCCCATCCATGGCCGAAAAGAGCCTCAAACTATAGCTGTGATGAGAGACGAGCACTTGCGTGAACAAGGGGAATTAAAGAGAGCAGAAGTGACAGGGAGCCAACAGAAAAAGTGGAAATGTATGAGTGTGTGTGGATTGTTTCTAGACCCATTTTCAAAACACAGGAGGCAGAAAAACCTCTCAGACTTGGTGTGAAGGCTGCACTGCATTAGAATCACAACATTTTGCTCTGATAAATTCATACTCTGTGCAAAAGGGACTTTACAGTATTTCAGCGTGCTTATCTCTAGAAAGACATCATACATTTCAGAGAGCAAAACAAAGCTGACATACTGACCTGAGAAAACAAACATTTCTCCAGAACAGTAATTACCCTTACTGGGTTGAACATAAAGAACAACAAAAAGTGTGCCCAGAAAGAACAATGACCATGGAAGCAGAGTGACATCACAGGACAAGATGAAGTCAAGCATTTTATCATGCCAAAGGGCAACATGACTGGAGCTGACAGTTGGCCTGGTTCAGTTCCCCACGTTCCAACACAAAGCTAAGGTCTGATCAATGTGCAGCATCAGTTTCTGTATAACTAGAGGATGAGGGCTGCTAAGGTTACCCTGCGGAAAAAAGGTGATGTCTAATTCTTTACATTATGCCAGGAGATAGATGCACATAAGCTTGCACATAAGCACATAAGCCACTTTTTCCTTGATCAAAACAAACCAGTTGGACATGATTAAAGTTTATATATATATATATATATATATATATATATATATATATATATATATATATATATATATATATATATATATATATAAACTTTTCATATATACATTTCAACCATTTGTAACCTTTGACATACTTTTATTTGCCAAAAAATCAACAATATATTTATAAGAGATACCTATAAATATATAGGAGTCACACATACCAGATACCTTCATTTGAAATTAAATATAAAACAAAATAACCTGAATGTCCTTTATTATTCTTGTTATTTATGTATGTATAATTATCCTTTCTGAGTACTTTTATTCTGAAATTTGAACACTATGTGAGCAAAAAAAAAAAAAGCAAACAGCCTCTCTCTTCTCATTTTCCTCTAGAACCCAATATCTGGGACAGTGACATCATCAGCTCCATCCCCTCTCGCTGTTCGGTTAGAGTTTGCATGCAGGTTAACCATGTACACATGGACAGAGCAGTAACAATTCACTGGATGCTTAGTGAATTTGAGCTGTTTGTGAGGATTCTTCTGCAATCAGCAGTTCCTCACTGGTGTGTTCTTTATTTTTAATGATACTCCAAACAACTGATTGGTTTTCAGCCTCTAAATAAACTGTAAGTCTTAACGTTTGTGGACATCTAATCAATGCATCTCACTATTTTGCATCCATTGCTGACACAGATATGCAAATGCCAATAGAATAGGACTCTCTGGAGCAGATAAAGACATCACTATAGGTGTCATGCTTAATGCCAGGTGTGGGCTACACTGAGGTGTGGAGCAGTGGAACTGTGTTCTCTGAAATGATGGAGCTCCATCCAGTATATTTTTTTTTACAACAAAAGCATGATAATCTCTTTTGAATACCCTTAAAAAGAAACAATAAATGAGCAACTCGCACAGCTCTTGTCCACCTGTTTAGCATTATCAACTTACCTGAGTGATTAAAAATGTCTGCAAAGCCCAAACAATGGTGTCTTGAAATGAAAAGAATGTCAAAGTCCTGCACTTTCAAGAGTTTGAAAAATAATTTTATGTAAATGCCCTCTAATTAAAGACTAGGAACTCTACTTCAATCATGTCTGATTGGTTTGAATAGGATTTGAAACTGTAGAACAGAGGGTTACATTAAGGAAAAATAGGTCTTCGTCCCAAAATTGATGGAGGACACTATATACAGTTAAAGTACAACAGGAAGTTTAATTTTATTTAACTTGTAACCCGAGTTACTGGCAGTTATATGCCACTGTCTAGGCTTCATACCTCAGTATCAGAGTAACCTACAGACATGATCCACATATCATAAACTACAAGACACTATCTACACGAGATCAATATGTAACAGGATTTCCGAGCTATAGAGTACAAGAAATTATAGGTGCAAGAAAATGTCCCAACAAATTAACCTATGGTTCTAATGGGTCATCTCCAATCATCTCCAAGTGCTTTGAAAGACTAGACTGCCACACTGGACCCACATCAACGGAGGATGCCACAGAGGATTTCCACAGCACTCCACACCACACTGACCCATCTGGACTGTCAGAACTCCTGTGCTAGAATGCTGTTCATTGACATTCAATATAGTGATCCCCTCCAAGCTGAGTCCCAAGCACATTCCTCTGCAACTGGATTTTGGACTTCCTGACTGACAGACCACAGTCTCTTAAGTTAGACAACCTCTCCTCCTCTTCCATCGCCCTGTTTTGAGCCTGAACCTTTATTCTCTATTCACCCACAACTATTTCCCTATTTGTGGTTTCAACACCATAATCAAGATTTTGCGGATGACACTGAGGTGATAGGCCTGATCAGAGACAACAATGAGACAGCCTACAGGGACAAGTTGCAGCATCTGCATGGTGCCCAGACAACAACCTGGTGCTTAACACCCGGAAAACCAAGGAGATCATCCTGGATTTCAGGAAGGCTAGAATCCAGGCTCATCCCCCATCGATATCAGTGGAGCTGCAGAAGAGCAGGTAGCCAGCTTCAAGTTCCTCGGCATCCACGTCTCCAACGATCTCACCTGGTCTCTAAACTCCAACACCTCGGTCAAGAAGGTGCAACAGTGTCTTTACTTCATTCAGTAGCCTTAAGAAAGCTCACCTGTGCCCCAAGATCCTGGTCAACGTGTACTGCTGTACCATTGAGAGCATACTCACCAACCGCATTTCAGCATGGTATGGAAGCTGCTCTGCAGCTGACCACTTAGCACTCCAGTGGGAAAACTGCAGAACGCATCACAGACATCCAGTTACCCACCATTCAGAACATTTACCATAAACGCTCCCTGGGCAGACTTTTCACCCTCCTCCCATCTGGCAGGTGTTTCAGAAGCCTCCGTTCCCACGCCAGCAGACTCAGGAGTTTGTGAACCTGCTGAACTCTGCAATGCCGGTTTAATTAACAAGGACACTGACACTGATGCATAATAAAGATTGCACTGCCACTTATCTGCATCCTTCCACTCTCTGCACTGTTAGTGTACTTATACATAATAATGTACTTTATTCATACCTGCCATACTAATCGCACCACTTGCACGGATACTTCTGCACTTCGTGTAAATAATACTGTATACTGGTTTTATACTGTATTCAGGTTAGATGCTAACTGAATTTCATTGGCTCTGTACCTGTACTCTGCACAATGTCAATAAAGTTCAATGTAATGTAATGTAATCTAATGTAATGTAATCTAATTTAATTAAAAGGTTCAGGCGCTTAAAAAAAAACTTCAACAAAAGGAGAAGGATTTCTTGAAGGTTCCTTGAAGCACCTTACGAGGTCCCTCCTAATGAAGAATCTCCAAATGTTCCTCAAGGACCGTGTACATAACACTATATGCATCACATCACTACGTCACCTTTTATTCAAAGCTTGAATCAGTTTTTATATCTCAGGATGAAATATGTTCCACAAATGAGTTAAGATGCATGCAGGGAGAAAACATGGCATCCATGTAGTGCTCAGAAGGAAAACAGAAAGACAGATATGCTAAAAACAGTGGTTCTCGGTTCAGTACAGGTCCTGCCTGCTTGCTGTTAAAGGGAGCTAATCCATGTAAATCCATGCTGCCACACATTTACAGATACAGGTCTAGTTATGAGACTCAAAAACTAGAAGCTTTGAGAAAGAGAACGCTATTAATCTCCAACCAGCTTGTTTACACTATTGGACCATATATTCTGGCTTACAGTGGAGTTTGAATTTGCTCTGAAGCCCCAGAGTGTCTTAAAAGGATTAGTTTACATCCATATGCAGGCTATTACAGTCTCTGGCTGTATTTTCTTCATGTACGCTTCTAAAGTAGAGGTTTGAATTTCACTTGAACTCAAGTATTACTTTTTAGTTGACAAACTTGCTCACTGGGGAATTTTAACATATTGCACAATTATTCTCTTCCAAGTACCTAGAAAAACAAAAATTTCCACGCACCTCAGACAGTTAGTATTAGGGTTGCATGATAGACTTAATCATGATAATTGAGCAGAAAGAATCTGCTTTGGGTCAGAATCATAACAAGGTTCATAACAAGCAGTGAAATTGTAGAAATTGTAACTTTTAATTACATTCACCATACATATCATTATATGCCTGGCAATGTGAAAATTGGTCGCACTTTGTGATGATGGTGATGAAACTATATATTGTGCAGCTCTAGTCTGTCATGTTCTAGTCCTGTTCACCTCTAGTCTCAGTTGTTGTTTTTTCCCATGTGCTCCTGGCACATGCTTTGTGTTCGTTTTGGTCCTGTCTCCTCTCTTGCTCCACCCATTCCGATCTATGTCTCATTTGTAACCCTGCCCCCTGTGTTATCATGTCCCAGGTGTGGTTACTGTTGTCTTGTATTTAAGACCTTTGTTTCAGTCTTCCTTGTTCAGTCCTTTGTTGTTGTGGTAGTGAATGTGGTTTCTGATTTTGTGATGAGTAATATCTGTCCAGTTGGTACATTTGTTGCAAACCTTCCTAAATTCAGTCACGTAACTACTCTGCGGGTGTTCCCTTCATTGGCTCCCTGTAGCTGCCCGCATCAGATTCAAAACCTTGATGCTGACCTACAAGGCCAAAAATGGACCAGCCCCTCCATACATGATGGCAATAGTCAAAACTCGAGCTGCAGCAAGAGCCCTTCGAGCTTCAAGTACAGCTCGACTTGACCCACCATCCCTCAGAATGCAAGGAAAACATGCATCCAGACTCTTTTCTGTTCTGGTACCAAAATGGTGGAATGAACTTCCCCTGGGAGTCCGAACTGCTGAGTCCTGAATGCAGGCTGAAGACTCATCTGTTTCAGGAGCATTTAACTCCATAAAGACATTTGTGTTCAACAGGATCTAAGTGTGAGGAATCTCTAGATTCCAGCCTCGTCTACTAGATAAGGATATTCTGAGTGAACAGTAAAGCACTTCTGTAAGTCGCTCTGGATAAGGGCGTCTGCTAAATGCCGCAAATGTAATGTAAATGTATTTGTTCAGTCTGTTTTGTTTTTGTTTTGGCTTGTCAGCAGGTTCTTTTTGTATCTCATTCCGTTTTGACTATTTAATCTGTAATTAGAATTTTGTAAATGTTAAAGTAGCCTAGGATCTCCTGAAATTAACGTGTGTGTGTCTGTCCCCTATGAATACTTCTCATTTTTCTGTGAATAAAAGTATGTAAAAGGATACTTTTTTACAGTGAGAGTAAAGCACGTTCATTGTGAATGCTGGGTGGTGTCAAATCAACAGGCAAAGGAAACAAGGGGAGTGGGTATTACACCCAAGTGGCCGATATTGGGGAATTGGGAAACTTTTTGGACCGGCCAACGATGGGTGTCTCTACACTACTGATAATGAATTTCAGGTACCAATATTCATGTGTCTTCAATTCACTTGACAGGTATGCATGTGTGTGTGTGTGTGTGTGTGTGTGTGTTTGGGGGAAGGGGGTGCCCAATTCTTGACCCTCTTTATAAATAAATGATTGGAATCAAATGAATGCAGTTTTTCCAAAATGAATTGCTTTTCCAAACAAAAATCACCCAATTTCATACTATGCATCAACTGTACTGGGAGCTGAGACACAATCAAAGAAATAATGAGCTTGATCAAATTTCAGAAAGACATCAATGGCTCAGCTGCAGTTGGTACAGAGAGGAAGATGGTGAAAATTGATTTATTTAGCCAAACTGATCAATCTAATGCGACCTGCGGGGGGTCATGCGTACACATGCTGAGAGAATGATGGGTTAGCGGCTTATTTCTTCATCACCTCAAATTCAGCCTCTTATCTTCAGGGTTTCACAGCATCATTATTACAGACACTTAGCTCATTATCACACACTGAATATCACAGTGTGACCCGGAGGAAAGGAATTAAGATCTCTTCCTGATCTCATTCAGTTCTCCAAGTTGGGTTTGAAATCAGAATAAGACTTAAGCAGTTTCCTCCTGTTTCTGAAAGGAATCTCTTGAGAAACAACCCTTGGGTTTTCTTACATTGATTAAAATGATATCACAGGTGATTTCATTCTTTCTGCTCAGTCTCAAGTGAATAAAAGTGTAAAGGGGGGTAAAATAGCAGAATCAGAAATGTTTCATTAATACTGACAAAGAGAAGAGTTTCCCTTTTAGGATAGATACTGAGAAGCTCTGAACCCTCTGCAGGTAAAGCAGTGTAAACCAGCACAGGTGTGTGCATTCAAACTGAACTACAGAGTAAGAAGCTTAATGCTGCCCTCGACTGGCAGTGATGTGTAGGCAAACCATGTACTATCTCCTATGCAAAAAGCTTGGGCACCTCTGTTCACAATTGTTTTGTTCACAAGTGAGTACTTGTGAAAAAGTATATAAGAATATTAAAAGTGCATTTTTTCATTTCATATACTTTGTGAAATGACACAAAAATATTTTGAAGTATAAAATGAATTTTAAAGTAATACATCTTAAATTATACTTTAGTGTGTTGATAAAGAATACAAGTTTATTTCATTTTTATGTCAACTAAAGTGTATTATTTAAAAAGTAGATTTTAAAAAGCCTTTTAAAAGTGATTTAATGCAACGTAAGACGTAATTCAATTAATGTTCAAGTTCAGTTAAATTCTTCACATACTAAAAGACAGGAGACCAAAAATATGTCAACTGAAGTGTATTATTTTAAAGGAATATGTTAAAGAAATGTACTTTAAAGTGTGCATTAGTACAGTGTAGGGAGTACACTTATTATTATACACTTCAATTAATGTACTTCACATACTGAACACATTTTTACCAAAAATACATTTAATGTCATTGAAATTGTATTATTTTAAAGAAGTTCCTTTCAAAATATACTTTACAACAACTTAAACTTCATTTAATGCATTTCTTCACATACTGAAGTATACTTAACTAAAAGTAACAAACTGTTGTATTTTTGGTCTTAAAATGTTCATTTGAGTGGATGGATTAAATTCACTTTAAGCACTGAAACATACTTCCTACCGCAGCACTTTTTTCTGTTGCACAAACTGAATAAATCAATTCATAACCAACAAGGCTTAAGACTTTGCACAATGTTCCATCTTGTAGTTAATAAACCCTCATTCAAACCATACCATACCAGCAACTGTTTGGCTTTCCTGAGTAGGCAACAAGTGCAAACACCTTAAACCTCTGCTCTCCATTCTGTTGATATTCATGTGATGCCATACATTTCAAAAATCCCATTTAGACCAATAAACCAATTCAGTCTCTTTCTATGCTATTTGGAAGAGAAATAGGTCTCACGTCTTGATTATTAAGTGTTATGGTTATTTCACAGTCATCTTTAGGGTAGTCCCATGGGTTATGGGCTCCTCTAAACAGTTACCTAGCACGCTGGACGTTAACCTTTAGCTAAAGCCCAGTTTAAATGCTCTGGAAGCATTCCAGTGCATGTTTACTGCTCTGTTCACATGTACATGCTCAAGCTGAATGCAGACTCTGACTGATCAGCAAGAGGGTTGATAACAGGGCTGATGACATCACTGACTCCAGAGGAAAATGAGAAGGGAGGGGCTGATTTCTTACTTTGCCCAAACAGTGTTCAGTATGCATAATACTTATGCTTATTCTTACATAAATGACAAAAAATAATTAAATAAATCCAGGTTTTGTCATGGTTTTTTTTGTTTGTTTGTTTGTCAAGTATTTTGAAAAACGTGTTATTATTAATATTTGTTTTACATCTAATCATTAAAAATAACTTCCATTTTTAGCTCTAGATGACCAATTTCAACCAGATTTCTAAGATGAAAGTGCTTTTAGTCCAAAAAATAAAATAAAAAATAATAATAATAAATAAATTCTCTTAATATTTACATCTCAAATTAAGACTTATTTGAGTAGCCTAGGATCTCCTGAAAATAACATCTGGTATGAAAACATCCCACAAAATTGGCTATAGAGTTCTATAGATTGAACTTTTTTCAGCTTATCTTACCAACATTAAATGCAGTAACTAGAAGGTGGAACATTGGTGTGAGAATATGATAACATTCAGCCACAAGAGCATTAGTGAGGCCAGGTACTGGTGTTGGATGATTTGTTCTGGATTATAAATATCAGTCCAAATCCAGCAGCACTGACTCTCTCATACTCTGCAGAGAAGACCAAAGTCTGTGTACTGTGCTACAAATTTAATCATAGGCCACGTGTCATTTTAAAATTCACCACTAGATAGCGTCCAATGACTTTTACAAAACTGCTCTATAACCAACCCCCCCTTTGCCCACTGTGTTGTTTTTCCCTTCTTCACACTGAGCAAGTAGATCCAGAGAGAAGGCCAAAAATAAACCATGCTTGTCACTCTCTATCTCTGCATCCATCATTTTAATGTATGAATGATGAGTCTAGTGGTTGAGTGGTCTTCGTTGAACTGCAGCCGGATGATCTTCTAGGCTGCCTTTTTATGCTGTCTTTAACACAGACAGTCTCGATTCTCCTTAAATGAAGCCCATGTGTTTATTCTCAATGTCACTTCTCCAGTCAACTCGAGGTACGGCTGGCGTTCTCCCCTTTGGTCAAAAGGAAAATGCTCAGGAAAACAGAGCACCCAATTCGCTGCTTCTTTCTGTACAGTTCTGGAAAAAATTAAGAGACCACTCATTCCTTAAATCAGCTTCTCTACATGTTTGGCAGCTGTTTCTTTCCAGCCATTCAATCATACAAAGCTAAACTACTCCAATTTCATCTAAACCATTTTTTCTTTCTTTTTTTTTTAATAGGTATTTTTAAGATATGAATATTAACCTTTAGAACCCTAGACATATTTTGTAGAATGTTTTCATAGTTTCACATAGTTTTATTCACATACTCACAAAAAATATTTAAAAAATAGAAAAATATTTATAGGAGACAGTCTCACACACACACACACACACACACACACACGCGCGCACACACACACACACACACACACACACACACACACACACACACACACACACACCAGATATTGTTATTTTCAGGATACTCAAGGATACTCAAATTTGTCTTCATTTGGTAAAAAAAAAAAATACTTGCACCAACAATTTGTTTTTATTTAGTTTTATTTGTTCATTTGTTTATTTTTACTTAAGAACTTAAGTTCTTAACTTCTTCTTAATTTCTTAAGACTAATTAGACTAATTATGTTAATTATGATGAGCAATTTGAAATGATCTGATTGACAAGCTCTTTAAAAAACAACCAGAATGTCCATTATTATTTTTGCTATTCATGAATGTATAAGTATTGTACTGTCTCAGGACTTTTATTCTGAAATTGAAACACTGTAGGAGTAAAGAAATAGTGCAAACAGCCCCTTTTCTTCTTTTAGGCCTTTTCCAGCAAAAGAACTCTGGTCCTTGAGCTGGTTCTGTTTGGGGCATAAGAACTGTCTTTGTTGGTGAACCATCCCACATTTACACCAGCTTTAGTGGAGCTGAGGACACGTCACAGTATGTCATCAGGACGCTTCCCAACATCAGTAAACGGAAGTGAGATGAAGGCAGCACATACAGACTACCTGTGAGGGTTTGTGCTGTTACATTGTTTTTCTCCAAAAAGCAAAAATGGATCAAACATGGATCAACATGGATTTTTGTTGATAAGAAGACATAAAAGACTACACCGTGCAAGAAGAAGGTATGTCATTGCTCCTGTAAAACCAGACACACCCACAGCAGTTCCCAATGCCAACAAACTTTTCAAGTTTTGGAAAGTCTTTGCTGGTGGAAATGCACCTAATGTTTCAAAATTAGATTCACCAGCAGTGGTGGAAAAAGGCCCTTAAACCCAATATCAGAGTCAGTGATGTCATCAGCTCCACCCCATCTCACCGATCAGTCAGGGTGTGTATGCAGGTCAGATGTCGTTCTTCCCACATCACACATCCAAGTGTGCTTTACCATTGCCTCAGAACCAGAGAACCGGCGCTCTCCTACAAGCGCGATGGCTACCTGGCAACGATGCAAAATGGCGGCAGTTTGAAAAGAGGCATCCGTCACATGACTCGGAGGAAACATGTCGATGATCTCTGCCCCCTGGCACCGGGAAGTGACGAGGCAACTTAAGGGGATGGGTAATTGCCATGTCTAAATTAGTAGGGGGTGAAAATTGAAAAAATGGCATAAACAATAAATCAAAAAAAAAAAAAAAAGTAAATGTTTATTTTATCCAAACATAAGCCTGTAAATAGAAATTGATAATGTGGAATAATGATACAATGGCAGCAGTTGGAAAAGAGGTGGTGGTTGACTACACATGTATCGGAGGAGGCATGTGCTTGTCTTTACTGTTGGGAGCGTCATATGTCATAGGGGGCGAGTCCTAATGGGGTTGGATACTTGCCATTTCCAAATTGGGGTAAATTTAGCTTTAAAAAATTAAAAATGTAGTTATGGCTATTTTTTGCCAACTGTTGCCACCTATAGACAACCACAAAAATCCCACAGGACTTTCCACCTCACCATCAAGAATTTGCAATCAAAGTGCAGCCTTTGTGGCGGAGGTCACTAACAAGTGGACTATGGTCCAGTTTGGACACAGATACTCATCATCACCTGCAAGCTCATTCCTGCATGCCTCTATTTTGTAGCTGCAAACCCAAAAATTTAACTTCATTCCTTGGCCAATTGGCCTACATTTGTGGTGAAATCTGTGCAAATGTTGTGAATTTTGACTGAAATGATGTAAGATTATTCAGAACTATTACATTTAAGAGATTTGAGTCTGCAGTCTGAAATGTCTCTGAATGCCTGAAATTCCAGCTGAAATGAGTCTTTTTAAAAGCAGTGAGGCATAAACAAACAGCATGCTCTGCAGCACACACAATGACCCGTTCACACTCTTGCAGCTCGCAGTGTGCTAATGTGTGGCCACACTCTATAATAATGAGGCGAAGTGAAAAGGTCCTCTGCCTCGCGCTTTGCCAGTCAGGGGTAAACTCCCTGGGCTGCTTTTGTTTCTGTGTGAGCCTCGCACTGATTGCTTGTGCTGCTTTTTCAATGAGTTGGCTTGACCTCCGACCTATTTTCAGCCCACCGCCAAGAGAGGAGCATCTGTACACACAAGCCTGCCTCAGAGGAGCCAATGAAGCAGCGTGGCCTGATCTAGGTCAGAGAACCATAACTGAAACCTCTCTGAGTGTGTATGTGAGAGCGAGCGAGAGAGAGCGAGACTCATGTGATTTAGTACGACGCGCAACATCTGTATGGTGTACTGTGTTCAGACCCAAATAAGGTTTTATACACGTGATATAAAGCAGAGCGATGATGTGCCAGATTCCAGCAAACTTTTGTGCTTTTCCCGCTTAAGCACACATGATTCAACTCAGATATTTAGTGTCACGTGTTGTATGCTTGTTGGAGCAGGGTAATCGCCAAGCTGTGCAGGAATCCAGATCTCCAGGATGGGAAATCGCCCACCTCTGATATAAATATACAAATATGCCTCGCAGTATCAAAGTGGTCCCAATCCAGAGAAAAGAAACTCCAGGTGTGACATCATCCAAGAGTATCCATCATGAGTTCCATCATATTTTAGCCATAGTTTGAGAACCATCTCTGGATTTTGGGGTATTTAGCACAGTGTTCTTCAGGCTTTAGGGTGATGTGGTCGAGCAGCAGGTGTGTCACACAGCTGCTGTGGTTTCAAACGCTGCTTGTGTCGCTGTCTGTGGGGAGTTTGGTGTGTACAGTAGAGTGGGGCAAGACGGAAGAGTAAGTTGAACCACCACTTATACCTGAGAAACCGTAAATATATATGATTGCATACCAACAATTTTGTGGGATGTTTTCATATTGTGGCATACTTAAATCCAACAAAACATTAAAAGAGCATTTATAGGATACAGTTGTACTTGCCAGACATTGTAGTTTTCTTCATTGAGATGTGAAAATTAAGAAAATGTAAATATTTGTATGAATTTGGCCACGTTTTGATTAAAAATCTAATTAATTGCATTATGTATTTTGCTTATTACAAACACCTTACACCTCAGACATTTTAAAAGATTTATTTTTTAATTTTTAGTTTCGTGATCTGAAACATTGTTGGCAAAATGTGTAAAATAATGTGTAGTTATTTGTGAAATTAGGTGTGTCTAATACACAGTAATTAGCTGTTCTCAGAGGGCTCAACTTCTCCCATTACCTGGATCAACTTACCTCTTTAACCAGCTAAGAGCAAAAGCTGATCTTGAGTTGAATTTTTGAGAAGGGTCTTCACACACTTGCTCTAAATCATGTAAAATTATAAGAAACAAACAAACATATGCTTATATGGTTTCTCACAGCGTTATATCTATAAACCTGAACAGTACATCACACATTTATTATTAGCTTTCTAAGGAAACGGCTTTTTCACAGTGATTATTTTTAAAAGGTCAAGTGACGCAAATTTCAAAGCTTTCTAAACACATAAACAAACACAAACAATACTCCTAACAACTGCCAGCCGAGAGCCCCATTTGATGTTTTCCCCATATTTGGATGTTGCCTATTTTAATTGCAATAACAATAATTATATGATATCTGTTGATATCTTTGAAGAAGACATTTGGCTTCTCAAATATGTAATTACTTGAGATATAAATACTAACAAAAGTTTAATATCATCATAAAAGTAACAGTTTTCATTTTTTACTTATTTTTGAAAGTGACTTCCAATCAGTTTTACAACTTGGATATCCGTTCAAAATGGTTACAGTTGCACTGTGAGCTGAGAATCTAAACAGATTTGATGGAACTCTATTATATGACTTATTACGAAGCCATCTAATAAAACAAAACATACAAAAATCGAAATATAGTAGCATTAGGTGGAGTTATTTTTTATTATTTCTAACCATATGTGTAGATGTAGATGTAACGTCAGAGAGAGAAGTGCATCTGTCTCTGCACAGTTTGTGTTGGTCATCCTTTAGTCCTTCATCTGTGCTCACAGGACACTGCCCATAAAACCCTGTTGGTGGATGATGGTCTACTCTCAGTCCAGCAGTGACACAGATGTTTAAACACTCCAGCAGCACTGCTGTGTCTGAACCACTTGTACCAGTGCAACACATATTAACACAAAACCAGTGTGTTAGTGGTGACCCACCACCCATATAATACCTTGTGGAGAGTCAATGTCTACACCATAACCCCACAGACATGTGGTAGAAGGAAAGCCCACCAGCGTCACAATAAATCAATGTATTTGTTTGTTTGCGTTCAAAAAGTGGGTCAGTGTTAATAAGTGTAGCTCTAATTGCACAAGAAAAATCTTTATTGGAAGAAAACAGGTCTTTAACATCACTCACTTCGTGTATCAGTCAGCTGTTAATCAGGCATGTTAATTATTCTGCTGGAGGAATTGATTTTACAGTGTGAGGCCAGTTGGTATCTAACTGAGCCATGCTGGAGTCACCCCTGTGCACTTGCTCTTTTGACACAGATTAAACAGGCAGAGCTGCCGCAGGGTTATGGGGGAATTGACAGGAGACGAATTATATCCAGGAGTTCAACAGGGCATGTCCCAAAACACCATGACCTCAGATTCACACTGGAGAGAGTAGCTAGAGGCAAACCACTCCAGAACCAAATGCATGCACGCACACACACACACACACACACACGCACAGAGATACACACAAACACGCACACACGAAAAATCCTACGCTTCTCAAATGTGTGTTGATTAGCAGAATTTAAACATTTATATTGATTTGACCATGTTTGGATCTTGTGCTTACAATTAAAAAAATATATCCTGTTAGAAGTTTATTATCCAGCACATTTTTGAGCTGAAAATGCAGTAATTCTGATATAATGGTCAGATTGTCAAGGACATCTGTAATAATAAGCTCTTAAAAATATTTGAAAGCGGTCCAAATAATGTAAAAACAACCCAACTGTTCTATATTATTTGTGTTATTTATGTACATATCAGTATTATTCCTTCTCAGGACTTTGATCCTGAAAGAGAGCAAACAGCCTCTCAAACCTTCTTATTTTCCTCTATAACCCACTATCAGGGTCAGTGATGTCATCAGTCCCATCCCTCTTTCTGATCAGTCAGAGTCTGTATGCATGTCGAGCTTGTACACATAGACAGAGTAGTGCACATGCACTGGAATCTCCTTCGGCATTTAAACTGGGATTTAATTCTGTTTAGAACGAGTGAATTTTAGCTGTTTTCCCAGCTGGATTCCTCACTGTGAATATAATATGACATATAACATGTTAATGCCACGTCAACAGGCTCACAGGTCAGGCCTTATGCTGCTGTTTTTACGTAGGAGCCGACTAATATGATGCTGGTAGTCAATCAACCACTGTCCACTGCTGGAATTGGAGTGAGAGAACCTGTTGTTGTGCCATTGGTTGGCTTGTATTTTGATATTAAAGCCAAGGTGTTTGACTAGTACTGTTTGTACAGTGCCATGCAAATATCCCCCCCCCCCCCCCCCACACACAAACACCCTGGTCAAAATGACTGTTATTGTGAACATTTTGGTTTTGTTCAATATTCGAGTGAAATAAGAACGGAGTACTTGGCAAAATATGGGAACTCTACAAGACCTGAGTGCTCAGATAACTTTGAGGTCTCATACCTTAATTAGTCTGTTAGGGTAATGGCTTGTTCACAGTCACCATTAAGAAAGGCCAGGTGATGCAAAATTCAAAGCTTAATGAATAACCAAGACTCATTTAGCCTTGTCCCAAAAAACAGCAGCCATGGGTTCTTCTAAGCAGTGTCTGGATTTGGTTAACGATCACATGGACAAGCCAGAAGGCTACTGGAACTTTGTTTTGTGAATAGATGGGACCAAAATAGAACTTTTGGAGAGTATATGAGACATTGAGAGAAAGAAAAATACTTTATCCTCTCCAAACGTCAACCATTAACGTCAGTCGTTCTACCAAAGAATGTTTACAGAAGAATAAAGTTCATATTTTGAAATGGACCAGTCAAACTCCTGTTGTGGAAATGTTGTGGAAGGACCTGAAGCAAACAATCCATGGGAGAAATCCCACCATAACATAGTTGAAGCTGAAGAAGAATGGGATAAAAGTAGTGCAGGACTAGACACCAGTTACCAGAAATGTTTATTTCCTCAATAAATAAATGAGCAAGTGTCATATTTGATTCTCATTTGTTTGATTTGGCACAGCTATACTGATGGTGTATTTCATGCCAAGTCTGAAAAGACTGTGACCCTGCATATTTTTTAAAACTGGAGTCTGATCTATTTTCTATTGTTAGATGTTAGGGGTCACACAGTAGCTTGGTGATTAGCACCTTTGCCTCCCAGCGCTGGGTTCTTAGGTTTGAGGCCCTATCTGGGTGGAGTTTCCATGTTGTGTTCTCCCATGTTCACCCTGTGTTCTCCCCCTGTCTGCGTGGGTTTCCTCTAGGGACTCTGGTTTCCTCCCACATTCCACAAAGTTGGACTAGAGTTCTAAAGGTTAATTGCGTTACTTTTTGAAATGCAAAGTCCACATTCATTTATGAGAATAAACAAATAAATCAAAAATGTTCTAGGAGCCTCAGTAAAACTGGGCTGGTTGAAAGTTCTATGAACCAAAAATGTAACTTTCACATAACTTTCTACTAACCAATCATTTCTAGTTGAGTTGGTCACTATGTAATATCACTATGACCATGACCACTCCAAATCAATGCAAATAAATGTGTTTTGTACCTCTAATGTGCACACACACACACACACACTCAGAGAGATAGAAAACTGTGAAAAATAACAAAACATAGTGAAGTGAAGATAAGCCGGGTGTTTGGGTAGAAAGCAGAGTGGGAAATGATTGGGAAATAAATATGCACTAAACAGCATTAGGAAGGATTATACAGGGCTCTTTAGAGAGGGCGCAGCTAAAGCTGATTGTGTGAATCAGAATCTGGTGGGCTTGATTTCAACTTGCACTCTTCTTCCTTTTGTGAAAGCATTAAGAGCTGTTCATTTAGCTACAGAGGGGAAATCTTAAAAATGGGTCACGAGAGGAGAGTTTAACAGAGGAATAAAATGGCATTAGCAGATTAACTCCTTTCATAATTAATGGTATTTTGTAATGCATAGTAAGATCATGTTTTCTTACAAGTATTTGCACGTACAAGTGCATTTTAATAATTTTATAGTGAATTTAGAAGCAACTGTAATGTTTGTACTGCAACGCTGAATGTAAATGCTACCTCAGACCAATATATTTTTTAATATACTGTATTCTAGTCTCCAAAACCCATGATCAGAATAATCTACAGACATGATGCACACGTCACAACAAACTACAAGACGTACTCTTATCTAAGCATGGTGGACGGCTCTGTCCATGTGTACATGCTCAACCTGCACGCAGACTCCAACTGATCAGTGAGAGGGGCTGGGGTCAATGACATCACTGACCCAGATATTGGATTATGGAGGAAAATGAGAAAAGAGGGGGCCTTTTTCTTTGCTCACACAGTGCAATTTCAGAATAAAAGTCCTGAGAAGCGATAGTACTGATGCATACATAAATAACAAAAATAACAAAGAACATTCAAGTTGGGACCACTTTTTGAAGAATGCATTATTGTAAATATCCTTGTCAATCTAATCATCACATTATTATTAATTTATTTATTATTGCATTATCAGTAAAACATGATTTTAGAAAGTGATTTGTAGTCCTTATAAGCAAAAAACAAGAATTGTATTGAATGTGAGTAAATGTTTGATCGAAATATGTTCAAATTCATACAAATATTTAAATTTAATTATAAATAATTAATGATTAATTTTATAATATTTACATCTCAAATGAAGAAAAATTGGAGTAGCCACAGATCTCCTGGAAATAATATCTGCTATGTAAGACTGTCTCTTATAAATACTTTTTAATATTTTGGTGAATAAGAGTAATTATTAATTAGTAATTAAGAGTCAATAATATTAAAACATTACCCTACTGTCCATATCAAACCTACAGCCTTGTGTGAAACAGCTATGCATGTGATAGAGCACCATGAAATCATAGTGCATTATAAAATGACATTATTATTATAACTTTAATTCACCCAAAAATGTGATTGTATTTATATGCGAGTTTGTGTTCAAATATAAAAATTTAACAGAATTTAAACGTTTGTATGCATTTGATCATGTTTTGATAAGAAACCTGAGCAAGCATCCCCTCCTTTCTCACTTTCCTCTACAACCCAATATCTGGGTCAGTGATATCATTAGCCCTGCCCCCTTTTGCTGATCAGTCAGAGTCTGTATGCAAGTTGAGCATGTACATGTGGACAGAGCAGTAAACATGCACTGGAAGCTCTTTTTGCCATTTAAAATGGGATTTGTTTCAGTTGGAAATTTTTGCTGATTTTTTTTTTTCATGCTGGATTATTCACTGATAATTCATCAAACAATGATGATGGTTATATGGGGTACATCTGTCTATCACTCTGATTCTGTGTTTTGAAGCCTAGAAAACAGATCTCTGGTTCTAAGACTTCATCTTGCTTTTCTCAGGTTTTGATGTGAGAGTATAAGAATACTCTTGTACTTTTATATAAATAACATTAGAGCATGTGACAACAAACCTATATGTTTACATTAGCTTACAGTATCAGTAGCTACATTAGTACCAAACATTTGTTTGATTGACTACATTTGCCTTAGAGGGGACAATGTGTAAATTTGGCTTCTGGCTGAACTATCACTTTAAAGCATATATTATGTCATTGACAATTCCCACTCGCTTTGACCTTTGCTCCGTTCGGCTGGCAACATCCTCCGCAACACCTTCTGGGCCGCTTTCCCACCATTTCCTGTCACCACTGTCCCAGGCCACAAAGAGGAGGGAGAGGGGAACACTGGTAGCCATCGATTTTTCTGTCAGCAGCTTCAGTGTGTGCTTGGTGGAAGAAGCCGGACACCATCTCCCCCACCACCATCACCACCACCACCATCACATCTCTGCAACCCCTGGAGGAATAACAGAGTGACACACTAAGCAGCTCTGCTGTGTCACACAACAGCTGAGACTGAGGAGGAACTGAATGTAGCGCAGTGTTCAGTGGCAGCCTTCTTTACAGAAAGAGGGACTGATGCCATGTCTGTCTGCGAGGGAGGATGAGGGGATGGGAGGGATAGAGGCATGGAGGCGTGGAGGCCATGACCCAGGTCATCTCTCAGCTCTTATCCACTGACCTGTGTGCTTGTCCCAAGGGATGTGCTGACAGCATAGTGAAGCAACTGAAAATAGAATCAGATATAGGGGCTGCTACCAGTCAGCTGTAGCTGAGTTTTGAAGACCCCATACAGTGGAGAACTGTTTAACAAAAGAGTCAGATATCATTGATAATAATGCTAAAGTCTGTAAACGTAGTGTTCCTTTCCAGGGTCCTAAATATTGTATTAAAAATAGAACGAAAAATGTATTTATAGGAGACAGTCACACATGCCAGATATTATTATTTTCAGGAGATCCTGGGCTACTCACATTTGTTGTCTGAGATGTAAAAGATTATTATTTGTACAGATTTGACCATGATTTGATAAAAAATAAATAAATAAATAAAAAATAAAAATATATAAAAAATTTTTTTTTTGCTTACAAGGGCTAAAAAACGTGTCACATATCTGTCCTGTTCATCTCTGGTTTTGTCTCTGTTGTTTATTTCCATGTGTCTGGTTTTGGTGGTCTCCACCCATTCCCAGCTGTGTCTGATTTGTAACCCTGCACCTTGGTAATCATGTCCCAGCTGTGTTGAATGTTCCTTGTGTATATGATCACTGGTGTCCTTCAGTCCTTGAGACAACCTACTTGTTGTGTTATCTTGTTTGTTATCTGGTTGTGATATCTGATGTGATCTGGTTTTTGGTTGTTATATCTGGTTGTATTATCTGGATTGCTATGTGGTTGTGATTTTTGGCTGTGATCTGGTGTGATCTGGTATTTGGTTGGGTTATCTAGGGTGTGTTATCTTTATGTGATTTTTGGTGTGTTTATCTGGTTGTGATATCTGGTTTGTTATCTGGTTTTGGTTGTGTTATCTGGTTGTTGTGTTATCTTGTTACCTGTTTATCTTGTTTCATGTATTCTTGTTATCAGTCATTAAACCCCTGCATGTACTTCCGCTTCCTCTACCAGTCTGTTAAGAGTCGCATTCCTGACAGTTAGACTCATCTACAGATGGAGGTGGTAGGGATCACTGGTTCGCCGGAACCCGTCTGGCAATCCACTGCAAGCTGTTCTCCGGAGATTCGAGGAGGAGGCAGGACGCGTGGAGACTGGAGGTCAGAGGAGGCGCTCTCCCTTACCAGAGGTCTGTCCCTTAACCGGTCGGGAGAGTTTTGGGGGTGCTGAGGGTTGGCTCTGAGATCCTTGAGCTGGACTGGGCGAGAGGGGAGATGCGCTGGTGGGTATTCCAAAAATGAATGATTCTGTTAAAATTTAGACTGATAGGCAATATTGATTGAGCTACACATATAGAAGTAGCGAATTTAATGCTATTTAAACAGGACAACACTCTACATCTACATACACTCATGTCTCAAGAGCTCGTCTTGAAGAAACAGATACTATACCATGACCACTTGCATCGCCAGACCTTTCCTATATTGAAAATGTGCGGAATGCTATTGGACCAGAACCAAACCAAGCAAAACCACACCAGAACCAGGCCAGAGGGCACTCATCCAGAAGGCCTGGTGTCATGATGTGGGGTGCAATTTTGCACAATGTCAGATCACCTTTGGTCTTCATTACAGGCACTTTGGCAGTTCAATGTTACAGTAATGAGGTCCTGCAACCGGTATGGTTACAGAACACACACTCTAGTGTGCTATTCCAGCAGGACAAAGCTCATCCACATACTTCTGCCACGTCAAGAGCGTGTCTGGAAGACACAGATACTATGCCATGGCCAGTCAAAACGCCAGACCTATCCCCGATTGAAAATGTGTGGGATGCTATTAGACACACTATCAACACTCCACCCCTACCGCACAATCTGCAGCAAATGAGTGAGAACATTCAAAGTGCATGGGATGGATTATCACAGGACACCAATAGGAACCTCTCCAACTGCATTCTGAGAGATACAAGTTTTGTATGTGTAGATCAATAAATATTGGCCATATCAGTGTATGTTTTAATAATGTATTGTTCCTAATAACCTTTATCTTCCAGTAGCATTGAAATCCCACACTTCCTTGTGGGTATATAGGGAAAGCTCCCCTGGTCAAACCACTCATGCATTATTGATAAGGGGACACCGGATGTCTGTTGTAATGCTCAGGTGTACTGGAGTAATGCAGATAGTTTGATGGTGGGCATAATATTAACAATAGCAGATAATTAGGGTCCATGTACATTTCTACATAGTCTGTCATGTCAGGTGGGCAGCCAGTACGAAGGAATACCAGGGCAGCCTGAGGTCTGTCTCAGGCAGTGTGGCAGAGGAGCACAAGTTCAGCCTCTAAAGGGGTGGCCAGGGAGCTTACGGTTAGTCTCCACTGACCTGTGAATGGCGTCTCTATTATTGTTACTCCGGGCTCTGTCTGCTAGCTCTGCTAGCTTTTTTTTTTTTTTTTTCACTTTCAATAATGGTTCTGTATCTCTCAGTTCAGAAACACATGCATAAAGCATGTCTTTTAGGGTTGGCTGAAAGTGTGCACAAAACTTCCTGACTGTAGGGGGAGCCTAGAAACAAGAAGTGCCAATTCTCAAACCGGTAAATGCTTAATGAGGTTCTACCTACAAATGCCATGACCCTTCAACAGTCATATAATAACCCACATGCAACGACCGAACCACACTGCATTCATGTTTGCTTGCAAGCAGTCATGCAGCATCTCTCCTGTGTTCTCCTTCTATTCAAATTTCATGGTTTTTCATAGCAGTGTCATGTGCTGTTAGTCGCAGCTTGAATACGTGCGCAGGTTTGCTTGCAAACACCATAATGTCTCGTTGCAGTGCAGGTGATGTGCCCTGGCAGGCTGTCCTGAGGGTGTTCTCAAACATTGATGAACTGCTCTATATTGTATGATACAGATATCCAAGGCCACACAATTGTTGATCTATGAGCTGATCTACAGCTCAAAGACCCAGACCCACTAGCAAAATATTGAATCTCACCGAATTTATACCAACATACTAGTAGTATATTCAATTCTCTGTAACTGACAGGATAGAGGTCATTTTGGCATGCATTCTGTTGTCACCTGGACTGGTAATTTCAGTGGTGAATGGTGAGTATTAACTCTCAATTGGCAGGTATTTACATTTCTTCATAACTCAGTACAGATATGCTACACTTATCATAACACACTACAAGAGTTACCCCATATAACCATGATGTCACTGTGTAATGAATTATCACTACGTAATTTAAAAAAAATGTTCCCAGTTGTTAAGTGTGTTTTCCTAATTCTTTGTGCCTTAAATGTATAGAAAAAAGTTATTATTCCCGGTTAAAATTGGTTTGTGGTCTGCACAAAGATATTTTGAAATTTATCTATTTTTATAGAACTTTCTGGGACTGTATAGAATTTTACGCAGCTGTAAAAATACAGTTATCTGAAACTAACCATTTCATTTGATGTTCTACAGAGTAAGTGAAGCTGTGTACACAACAACTCAGTTCATTTAGATGGCATCAAGAGGTTGCATACAGGGGTTGGACAATGAAACAGAAACACCTGGTTTTAGAGCACAATCATTTATTAGTATGGTGTAACATCCCTTTCAGACAGCTTCCTCTTGCGTCCACAGTTAATCCTGTTGGATGTGGTTGGTCCTTCTTGGTGGTGCTGACATTACCCTGGATACCGTGGCTCTTGATACATCACAAAGACTTGCTGTCTTGGTCAAAGATGCACCAGCAAGACGTGCACCAACAATTTGTCCTCTTTTGAACTCTGGTATGTCCACCATAATGTTGTGTGCATTGCAATATTTGGAGCAAAACTGTGCTCTTACCTGCTAATTGAACCTTCACACTCTGCTCTTAATGGTGCAATGTGCACTTAATGAAGATTGGCCACCAGGCTGCTCCAATTTAGCCATGAAGCCTCCCACTAAAATGACAGGTGTTTCAGTTTCATTCTCCAACCCCTGTACATCCAGCAGACGCATTTTGCTACATATGTGGCCAATTTATAAAGACAAGAGTGAAAAAGTACTCTGTGAAAGCATATAATAGAGGGCCCAAGTAAATTATTGATTAAAACACGGTCAAATTAATTCAGTACTGTTAATAATAGACTCAGACATTAAAGCTGAGTCTGAGTCTGATTTACATCTTAAATGGAGACAGATTGAAGTAGCCTTGGATCTCCTGAAAATAACAATACCTGTTATGTGTGATTGTCTCCTATAAATACTTTTTATGCTTTAGTGAATAAAAGTGCATAAAACTGCCTAAATAAGGAGAATGAAAGAATTATTTTATAGCCCGTAATCCAAGAGGAAATGAAACTGCTTTCATCTTCATCATGTGTCTTGCATCTGTTGTTGCGATTATTCCAGTCATGCACGACACACATGACCTCACGTGTGGCTCCATTTTGAAGTGTGTTCTGAAAATATGTCAATCTGTCAGCTGTTATCTGTTTTTCCCAAAGGCTGCACAAGTGCATCCAGAAAGTTTGGAAGAGTGAGTCCAAATGGATTCACATTCCATATTCCATTTCATTTTTTAGAAAGATAGTCATACGTACAGGCCTATGTTGGCAAATTCTTTACTCATCTTGTAGTCTGAGCTTGAACTGTGATCTGACCTGGCAGTGTTGGAAGTTGTTTCCCTTGTAAATTATTTTGCAAACAGAAGAAAAGCTCTTTTCTAATTTCTAATTGTTCTTTTTGTTGAAATAAAATTAGTTTTATAAATGATGCAGTGTTCCGGTTTGAGAAGGCAGTGGGTAGTTTGGACACTTAGGAGGGTTGCAAATGGATACACATGCTGCAATTCCCATAGTGACCCACCAACCCCAGAGGGTGCATCCTAAAGAAGGGGCGATGCATCAATGCTAATTGAAATATTAAATTAAATGGCAATATTTCTTCAGCCTTTGGCAACCTAGAGCAGAGCTTTCAGCTTTAACTCCTCCCATGTGTCTCAGAGAGTGGGTGTGTGTCACCTCACTCAATAAGGTCAATTCTTCCTATTTGGAGCAGTTGCATTAGTGGGATGCTTCAGATCACATTAGAATCAAAGCCCCTTGCTTTGCCACCTCTCCTGCACACCAACCCCTCCGCACTCCCCCCACCTCGCCAACATCAGCACCTCCCTCTCTCATACACTTCAGAAGAGATAGTTCCCTTAAAAAAAAAAGGTACTCAGAAGGTTGACCTACGCAGGATTGAGAAATGGAACCCTTCACGCTCTCCTGCACACCTCCACACCAGAGAGCACCATCTTTACTCACTGAACCAGAAAGATGTGTTAAAAATGCGGGCCAGCAGACTTGAGTGCTAGAATGCACGGGCCGAACATAAATTTATAGTTCAAAATTAAAATCATAGAAACATTTCTCCGCTAACACACATGATAACTGATGAATTTTTTACTTTTTAGGTATGAAAAAAAGCAAGGCTACACTAACTGCTCACTCTTCTCTCTCCTCTAGTCATCCTAAGAAGATGTCCAAAAAACATGGCCATCTGCGTTTTGATAAAGATCAGATGTTTTGTGGACAAATGAGATCAAAATAGATCTTTTTGGTTGAAATGAGAAGAATTGTTTGGAGAAAGGAACATTTCATGCATACAAATCTTATCCCATCTGTGAAAGATGATGGTGGTTGAATTATAGTTTTGACTGCTTTGGCTGCATCTGGGCCATGACGTTTTGCCATCGTTGATGGAACAATGAATTTTGAATTATACCAGCAAGTTTTACGGGACAATGTGGATCATGCAGCAAGAGAACGACTCCAAGCACACAAATAGTTCTATCACACAATGTTTTGCCACTGACACATATTTAATATTAGTCCTTAAACAAATATCACAAACTAACAATTGAACACAGTTTCTTTTAAGGTAAACTAAAGAGGGCTCAGAGTGGCTAAAGCGCTAGCACTATGATATGAACAGGTTTGAATCCCTGGGCATGATACTTGCCATCAGCAGCCAGAGTCTGAGAGAGCAAAACTGGCCATGCTGTCTCTGGGTGGGTAATGCCAAAGCAGCCATCCAGTGCATGTTAACTGCTCTGCCCATATGTACAGGCTCAACCTGCATGCAGAATCTGACTGATCAGCAAAAGGGGTCAGGGCTAATGATGACTCTGACCCAGATTTTGGGTAATAAAAATGAGAAGGGAGGGGTTGTTTGCGCTCTGTCTTTGTTCAGATAGTGTTCAAATTTCAGAATAAAAGTCCTGGGATTGGATAATACTGATAAATACATATAAAAATGATAAGGATATTCAGGGGGGTTTATTTTTGGACCACTGACAAGTATTTTGAAGGATGTATTACTTATCAAAAATGGTTAAAATCATACAAATATCTTAACTTTTATGTCTCAAATGAAGACAAATTTGAGTAGCTTAGGATCTCCTGAAAAATTACAATATCTGTCATGTGTGACTCTCCTATAAAAAAATAAAATTTTATTAACCAAACAGAACAGAACCAAAGGTTGGATTGTGTTGTGGTTATGGTTATGAATTTCAATTCAACCTGGATACCATTATAGCCACCTAGCAACCACTTAGTGACTTCCTAACAGCCATTCAGCAACAGTGTAGCAACCACCTAGTAACCATCTAGGATACCATAGCAACCTTGTAGCAACCATTTGGGAACAACAAAGCAACCACTTAGAATACCAAAGCAATTTGATTGCTAAAAAGCTGCTGTGGTGTCAGGGGTGGTTCATATGGTATCCTTGGTTTCTATGGTTGCTAAATGATTGGTAGGTGGTTAATATGTTAGCCATGATTTTCAATGCAGTTATACTCACAACACAACCCAAACTTTGATTCCATTAACCCAGCAGTGTAATTAAAGCTGCACAGCATTTAGGTTGAAGGCTTGACCCAAAATGCTGGGTCAGAAAGATTACCCAGTGCTGTGTTTGTCTGACCCACTTTGTTTCAACCCAGCATTTTGTTGTGTGTCAGTACAATTAAGCTTGAAATAATTAGATCTTAATACAATATTAAAGCAACCAAACAAAAGAATAACATCAGGTAAAAAAAAAAAACTAAAACAAATAAAATTATAATAAGAAATGTATCAATTATTTTTTATAATTAAAAGATAATAAGAATAGGAACATCAGTAATGAGAAGTTAACAAAATAAATGAAAAGTAAAATGATTAAACAGGCAGAATGGAGGACAAACTGTGGCACCAGTTAGCTGAGCTTTAGTGTTTCCAGCAGTGAATTCCTGCTCACTGTGACTAACAGCAGATTTCCCCAGTATAGAAAAACATTCAGTACCTGGCAGTTAATCAGGCCACTGGAGCAAGTCTAATAGTTACCATTATTTATAGTCATCATTGTAGTGATATATCCTGAGATATGACTGGAGAGCTTTTATAGATCAAAAATAATCCACTGAGGTACGAGCGCTCAGTGTGGAAAACTTAGTCCACTGGTTTCATCACTGTCAGATCTGTATTTGTAAATTACATGTTAATTACATACATATTAGATACTAAATAAGCCTCTGTACATTTTACCAACTCATTTATTAATCTGAGTTTTACTTGTTACCTTATCATTCACCCATATGCTTAGCCATTTTTACTCTGTCACTCTTTTTTCAATGTAGGTCCAAGAAAGGACAATCTGTGAACCCATTAAAAGGCCAAAGGCACCTAAGGTTCACTGATGCTCATGGAGGTCCCACCCCACAACTTACAGAACGTAAAGGCTCAGCTGTAACTTTAGTCTTGGTGCCAGATACCACAGGAGACCTTTAGAGCTCTTGTGGAGTCCATGTCTCGAATGGTCAGATTTGTTGTGCAGGCAAAATGAGGACCTATTAATCTTCTTCTGTTTCTTTCGGCTGCTCCCTTTAGGGGTCACCACATCAGATCATCTGCCTCCATCTTGCCCTATCCCCTGCCTCCTCTACTGTTACACCAACCGTCTCCATGTCCACCTTCACTACATCCATAAACCTTCTCTGAGGTCTTCCTCTTCTCCTTGGTGACTTCCATCTCCAACATTCTTTGTCCAATATATTCACTATTCCTCCTCAACACATGTCCAAACCATCTCAACCTGGCCTCTCTGGCTTTATCTCCTAACTACTCCACCTTCACTGTCCCTCTGATCTGCTCATTTCTAATCTTGTCCCTCCTCGTCTCTACTAACGAAAATCTCAGCATCTTCATCTCCGCCACCTCCAGCTCAGCCTCCTGTCAGTTTTGACCTGGTGTGGTTTCCGGACTTTTGAATTGCCATGTATTCATTAAACATACTTCCCCATTTTACATCTGCACACATCTGGTCCATCATATGAAAATGACTAAAAACAGAGGTATGATGTAGGTAATGTTTTGTACTGACCACTACATCTTCCATTAATGTACTTGGATGATGTCATTCTTTTGGTTTGTAATAGTACAAACTGGCACAAAAAATAGAGAAACCATTTTCACTGAAAGGTACTTTATTTTACCTTAAGAGGGTACAACCTCGGCAACAGGCTTTGTATATTTTTTGTACTTCTTTGTACTTGTGGGTACTTCAGGATAGCACCGAGGTGGAGTTTGAAGGTATGGAGTGTAGCAGATTTCCGGAATAGAGGGTTGGCAACTGATCTGGTGTGAGGCAGGAAGCAGTACATCACAACTCTCAGTCTTCCATTGGCCTCAGGGTCAGACTGGACATGTGGGCACTGGTTTACTGGAAAATGAATAAAGGGATTAAATTAGTTTTGTTCAATGAGAACAAAGAAGATGAACATTGTGAGGATGTGTGACTCTTGTAGATCTGACCACCTGACCAACACATTTTAAAGATCTGAAAAACCCAAGGACATAGGTTTGGTCTCCACATTGGAAGGAACACCCATCCACACCCCTCACACGCACACACACACACACACACAAACACATGCACACATACACATTAGGGACTACTGATGTCACTAAACCAGTTATTGGGTAAAAGAAAAAGAAAAAAATTCAGGTCATTCAGGAGATTCAGGTTGTTTTTTTTTTATCATTGTTAAGTATTTTGTGGAACTTCCTTGTGAATCCATTCATTACAGATAACTCATTTTCAGCTCAAAATCGCTCTGGATGATGAATTTCCAACATGATTAGTGAGACATAATGTCCTTTTTTAGTCCTTATGAGCATAAATAAACAAACAAACAAACAAACAAACAAACAAACAAATAAATAAATAAATGGCGCAAGTAAATCTCCTGAAAATAACAATCTGGCATGTGTGACTGTTTCCTATAAATACTTTAAATACTATAATATATTTATTATATACTATATATATTTATAATATTTTTTTGGTGAATAAAAGTACATAACAGTAAAAAATCCCACAAAATTGGGATATAGTGTAAAAGGTTAAACATTTGGCTTGTAAGTAGTATTTTAATAGTACTGAAGAAGACATACAAATGTTTTCACAATTTCCCTTTAATCCTAAGGAGAAAAGAGAACTTTGGAAACTATGAGTTTTTTTTTTGGGGGGGGGACACAAATGTAAGTGCACTTAACAACAAAAAATGAAATAGAGAAAACTTTGGGGACATTGAGTGCACTTTCATTTAGACAGGGTTCAAACCTGCACCTAAAACTCTCTGAACCTGGGCATTTCAGGTCCAACAAGTCAGAATTCAGCCCAGGATTTTGTTGGACTGCCTGGTCTGCTCTGTTGTGGCTCCACCTGCGGTGTATTTTCACTTGCTGGATCTGACGTGACCACCTCTGGTCTGACACTGTGTGAAACATTTAAAGTAAATAAGCTCAGCTTAGATTAGCTTTACAAATGTGATCAATTCATCTCTGGTATGGTCTGAGAAACCTTCACATGTCCGTTAATGTTATTTCTTGTCTGAATGCTTTGAACATCAGTGCTGGAGAAACCTTAAAACGGAACAGAATCTTCAGAATGTGTGGAGGTTCTGTAGACCTTTAAAAGACTCTGGTAAAAAACAACAGTGAGCACTTAAGCTTGATCAGAGTAAACTACAGACATAAAAAACAAAATGTTGTCTATTTAATCGTGTGATGATTTATCACTGTACTAGTTTCCAACTGAATTAATTAAATCCCAGTTTAAATTCCAAAGGAACTTCCAGTGCATGTTTACTGCTCTGTCCATGTGTACATGCTCAATCTGCATACAGACTCCAACTGATCAGTGAGAGGGGGCAGGGCTGATGTCACTGCCCCAGATATTGGGTTACAGAAACAATAAAAATAAAAACAATACATTTCAGAATTAAAGTCCCTTGGTTACATATATATATATATATATATATATATATATGTATATATGCACAGGTTAGATGTTCTTGGGCTAGTAATTCATAAGTATTTGAAGAAGGCTGTTTGGAAAATGGTTGCTAATCTTCAGTCTGATCTTTTCTAGTCATATTCATCTTTCTCATCTGTAGTTGTGTTGCTTCCTCTGCATTGTGATTGAAACTACAGCTGCTGGTAGGTGTCCCTTAACCTGTGGCTTGATTATATATGTTCTCTTAATTCATTTGGATTGTGGATACAATCATTTTTATGTGAGTCTATGCCCTTTACTTTATGGCTAGTTTGGGGTGAACTTTGCAGCAGCGATTTGAGAGGAGGCCAGCAGGCCGCATGCCCACAGTAGCGCTTTTGGAGTTGGATTTGGAGCCGGCATGATAACACTGCAGTAACGATATTTCACTGTCGACTACAATCAGAGATCACTAACTTAGTTAGCCAGCTAATGTTATGATATGTGGGTTGCATTTTTCTGTAAATTGATCATGAAACGATAACCAGCGTTGACCTCATGTGCAAAATCCCTAATTAAAACATTCTGAAGGCAGAACAAATAACTAAGTTTAACTAAATAATCATTAGGTGAAAATAAATCTTATAAACATACAAAATCTCAACCTGAATTGCACACCTTTCATGTCATACATGCACATATAAAGCTCAGAGGAGCCTTCTACTGGTCATGTTAATTGCTTATTCTCCAACAATAGCAATTGTGCTGCCTCAGAGGTAGAGCTGCCTCCTGAATGGTTTTGAGAAGTGTTTTTGCAAACAAGCACAGAAAAAAGGAGGCAGTGCTAAATGAACGCTGGTGTTGGGGGTGGGGTATTACATCTTCCAACACTTGATTTGAGTTTGGCTTTGATCCATATACTGTATGAATAAAGTATTTTAGATTTTCCTTTATTAGACACAATAGAGAATTATTCATTATAATTCTATCATCATATATGATCTCAGGCTGGGGAGAGGATCATACAAAGCTCAGACACAAACATGGATAGCAGTGTAAAGCCAAAGTGCTTTATTTACGCACACAGTGCCTTAAACCAATCTAAACACTACCTACTTATCTATAAGTCTCTTTCGCAGCTCTGCCCTGGAGGCTAGTGTCCTTCCTCCAATGAGAGCTGAACCTGTACACTGTGGAAATCCCTCTGTGAAAAAGCCCCAACCCTAACTGGCGACTCTGCCTTCCACCCAACATGTTTATTTAACAGACTTTATTACCAGACAGCACATTACATAGCATCAGAATCAATCCTAACCTCAGCTGCTTGATGTGGGTCAAGTCGTAGTCCATAATCTGTTTGAAGTCCAGTATGAAGTTTCCACAGTCTGATGGTTTGGGGGGGGCATGTCATCTGCTGGTGTTGGTCCATGATGTCTTTTGACATGTTTGAATGTACTATACAGTTGTGCTATAATTATCATTATTAATGAATATATGAAACATTTGAGATTGGATTTCAGACTGGACATCTGATTTCACGAGCTGTAATATACTGATCAAACACCCCCCTCCCCCCTCCAAACAAATAAATAAATAAATGTATAAAAAGCTAGTTAAAAAGCTAGCTAATTATACACTAATATTTAAAACTGCCCCCGTTTTACCCATCTTTATTCTTCAATATGGAAGAATTGTGCATTAAATACATCTTTAGAGAACCAAAAGTGGTGTGTATTGGAGCAAGACATAAGGGTCTTATTTTCTGCAGAAGGTGAGGGTCCAGTCACCCATGCTAATTTAGCAGTTCATGAAATCTTCATCCACAGGGCAGAGAGCGAAGTGAGAGACAGTCAGAGAGGTCTCTATTTAACTGTGACTTTGTGCTCCGAGTGTCCCGAGGCTGAAAGTTCAGCACCATCAGAAAAATGAACATAAAAGAAAGACGGGCTTTCCTGTTGACCTCTGCTTTCCTTCGTACTGATATGCCTCCAGTTGAAACACTTCAGCGTCAATGAAATATTTAAAACATTGTGAGCTGTTTCTAAGAGCTCAAATTTATCTTCTTCTTTTTATGTTTTTTTCCCCCGTGTTTCCCCAAACACGTGTATTTACCAGATGTTCTGTTCTGCACTGTAACACAAATACTTGTACTATTTCAGTATAAACATTCTGAGTGTAGAGTATAGACCTGTACATTGCTGCTCATAGAACCCGGGATGTGCACTTTGTGGGAATACACGCTGTATCCTAAGCATCATTGCTCAGGGTCAGAGAAACCTACAGACATGACACAGTATCATAACAAACATATATCTATCTAACCTGTCTATCTCATCATTGTTTGATGAATTTTAATATTAATTATAATTATCAGTGAGAAATCCAGCTAAAACATAAAATTCAAAAGAGCCTGCAGTGCATGTTTACTGCTCTGTCCATGTGCACCTGCTCAACTTGCGTACAGCCTCTGAATGATCAACAAGAGGGGGCGGGGCTGATGATGTCACTGGCCCAGAAATTAGGTTACAGAGGAAAACACAAAGGGAGGGGCTGTTTGCTCTCATTCTTTGCTAGGATTCAGAATAAAAGTCCTGAGATGGGATAATACTGATACATACATAAATAATAAAAATAATAAAGGACATTAAGGTGAGTTTTTTTATTTGAAATACTTTCAAGTATTTTGAAGAATGTACTGTTTTAAATATCCTTGTCAATCTAATCATTACAAATAACTAATCAAGTGTTTTCAGCACGCAATTTCTTTTTAATCCATTTTTTTTAGCCACAAGTACATTGTGCAAAACATGGTCAAATTAATACAAATCTTTACATTTTGTTAATTTTTACATCTCAAATGAAGACAAATTTCAGTAACCTAAGATCTCATGAAAATAACAATGTCTGGCATGTGTGACTGTCTCCTATAAATACTCTTCTAATGCTTTGGTGAACTAAAGCATGCCAAACTATGAAAACAGTGCTTAAGGTTAATAATTTATATTGAGTCCTGAGACAAAGTCGAGTGTCTAAAAGTGGGTGTTCAGAAAATTAAAAGTCAACACTACATTATTTATGTCACATGTTAACTTTTAACCTTTATTCTTACAACTAATTCTCCCAAACCTGCTGAACTGTAGTGTATGATAGCATACGTATGAGTGGAGTGTGTTTGTTTTCTGTGTGACCATGTGTTAAAGTAGTACTTTTTCTATAAACAAACACAGCTATAAATGACAGACAGAACGTAAATCTCTCTTGACCTCAGATAAGATTTAATGGAAAAGTGTGGTTCTCAGCGTCTGAGCTTATGCACATTAACTTGAGCAGTACGGCACCATGATAAACTAAACTATCCTCTGATGTTGGCTACGAGATCTTCTCTTTAACAGTGTTCCAAAAACATGACACATAAATCATTCATATATCTGTTTTTCTGTTTCTGTATTGCTTCACTCTTCCTCTATGGCTCAAATAGCTGTTTAAACATTTAAGCTAAGAAGTCTGTAATAAATAAGAGTTATGGGTCTGAAAAGCTTTCAGCAGTTCAGCATCTCTGCAGAAATCTGTTTTACTTCTTTGGGCAAAAGATATTACAGCCTACTTTAGTAAAGAACGCGGCAATCATTACCTAACATACACTCACAGACCACTTTATTACAGATTTCTGCCTTCTACTTACCGTCCACTAGGGGTGTAACAGCACACAAAGGTCACAGTTCAGATCATGTTGCAGTTTGGACCGCACGGTTCAGTACGACTTCATTACAACAGAAAAAATCCAAGTGCTTCACCAAGTGTTGTATAATTGCCTGATGAATACCCTTAATTAGCTTCTACAGCCTGTAGTCTGAAACTGTTCAACAACACTTACACACCTTTTCTGGTTCACCATTATTTTAATAAGTACAAATAAAAAGAGGAAAAAAGACCAGAATATCACTGAAATTATTTCAGCAATTTTCAGCAGTTTCATTTGTAAAAACAGTAAACGATAAAAAAAGATAAAGAATAAAGACAAAACCAAACATGCAGTCAATCTGCAAGCAGCAATTAGGGAGGGAGAGAGAGAGAGAGAGAGAGAGAGAGAGAGAGAGAGAGAGAGAGAGAGAGAAAGAAAGAGAGATGAGGGTGGGGGAACCAAGACTACAGTTCCAGTACTGAAATTCTTATATACATTCCTCATCAAATAAAGAGTTCAGAGTTCATGCAGAAGGACTCAACCAATGTAATGAAAGTAGTGCGACTAGGTGCAACAGGCACTTTATTACCATTGTAAGAGCAAAATCTCATATTTCCAATTGTGTTGTTTTTATTTTATTTTTTTGACAACAGTCATATTCCATGTGTATTTTACAGTGTATGAAAGTTTTTGTCCTTAATTAAAGTGATTTTTGAAATACAAGTATTTGCTCCAACAGGAAGGTTATGCTCGACTAATATGAAAAAGCAATCTCAATTCTGACAAAATAAAAGTTGTTTTTACATTAGAATGAAAAGAATTCTGACTGAATACCACATACTGCATCCAGTGCTGTCATTTGAATTAATTATCATATTTAGTGGCACAGAAATACAGTATTTTGACATAGGGCCATAAATGAAAATATCTCATTCAATCTGTTTTTTACAACCGTGCCATACAAATGAACAGCTTGCCAAACACCAAATAGCTAATAGCACGGCTGTCCATCTGGCAGCACTGACAGACATATTGCTGTGCACTGAATTGGTTCACATGCACAGCAGTCCTGCATTCAAAAACAGACACGCATCACTCATTATGCACTTCTTGTGCTCAGGAGAACATTGTCTGAAATGGGCCTGAACAGCTACTGTCAATAGCAAATGGAATAGACCCTGATGAGGAAAGTGCTCAGCACTGCAAAGAAAGTCTGATATATATATGTATGAGTGTGTGTGTGTGTGTGTGTGTGTGTGTGTGTGTGTGTGTGTGTGTGTGTGTGTGTGTGTGTGTGTGTAACCTGTTTGTATAAAGATACTCATTCCCTTTGTATTTTAAGCAAAATCAGTTATTGCATCAAGGGCGCCCCCTTTGGCAAGTGTCACAGCTTGTACTTTTTTTTTTTTCAACGCAACCTAAAGTATGATTGTTCCACCCCATGTTTAACAGATGGAGAGGTGTTCTTTTAATGTAACTCTGTGCCCTTTTTCTCCAAACAAACCTTTTGCTCATTGTGGTCGAAGGTTCTATTTTAACCTCATTAGTTCACAGGACTTGTGTCCAAAATGCATGAGTCTGGTTTAGAAGCTGTGTTGCAAACACTGAGGCTGAATTTTGTAGTGAGGAGGGTTCACTACAGACCATTTGTTCTGATGAAGGCCATATTCGTGCAGGTGTCACTGAACAGTAGAACAGTGAACAACTCCAGAGCTTGCTAAACCTACATGAAGGTCTTTTGCACTCAAGTAGGGGTTCTGATTATGCCTTTCTAGCAATCCTACAAGCAGCTGTCTCTGAAATATTTCTTGGTTTTCCTCAACTGTTCCTGTTAACTGCCATCTCTGAATTACATTTCGAAGTGAGGACATGGCAACCTGAAAAACGTAGATATATTCTATAGCTTCTTTTGCTTTCAGCCTCAACCATTTTCATTTTCAGAGTGCTAGGCAGCTGCTTAGAAGAATCCATAGCTGCTATCTTGTGGGATATGGTTAGAGGTATCTGGGTGTTTATAAAGCTTTGAAATTTGCATCACATGGCCTGCTCTAATGATGATTGTGAACAAGCCATATCTCTAATATGCTAATTAAGGTCTGACAGCTTGGTTAAAGTTATTTAAATGCAAAAAATCTCCTAGGCTTCCAAACTTTCCTCCTTTCCGTTTTTACTCTAAAATTGTACAAAACCAAAATAATACACTGGTGTTGCTTAAAATTTTGAAAAGTGTGTCTCATCAACTTAACTGCTTAATATATTAATGAATGAAAACATAAATATGTACACATGGATGTGACCAAACAAATCTGCTACATTTGTCCATATGCATGAAAAGTATGTGCATGTTTCCCATCATTACACACATGATGTCACACAATTCAGAATGAAGTGTCCAGGAGCCTGGTCAGTAAGATTAGCCTGCAAGGAAACAAGCTTTGTGGTTTAATTTCTGACCCATGAGTCAGGCCAGATTAGTCATGATTGGAACATGGGTGCCATATGTGACCTACAATCTGTCCTCCGATTGTATTGGCAGGCTGTAGGGGTCAGCAGTCTCCCTGGGCAAAGGTTGCCATAGGAACGACCTCAGAATCCTCCAGCCTGCTGCTTCTACTGCCCCTTGCTCATCTAAGGGCAAGAATTGTTGTGGATTCCTTTATGCCAGTCTTACAGTCTTCTGCTCCATTTCCTCATCCTACTTCTGCACACACACAAGGCTTCTCCTTTACATAGCATACACACAAACACTCACTCACATGAATGCATGCATGTGCAGTAATGCCTAAATTGAGTAAATGTCTGAGCCTTGTCTTTAAACAGCTGTAGCCTATTTTTATAATGCAGTTTCTGCTGAAAGGGAGAAAAAAAAAACTTTATTTCTTTTAAGTGACCTTCCACTCTGTTATGATTGCTCTCTAAAAAGCCCATACAGTCAGGCAAATGTCCACTGTCATGTCTAATATCTTCACATCAACTGGCTGTGCTGCCTTACCCTTAAAATAGGACAAATACAATATACTTGCCGTTGTTAGTTTATGCAAACCGCTCTCCTATGAATACAGGGCTACACTGACCAAATCCATTATCCTCATAGTGCTTTTTCTCATATTTGGTTTAGTTCAGTGTTGAATCAATACTATAGAAAACCATTTCATATGCTTTGTGTATATATAAATATATATATATATATATATATATACATGGTAACCTGATACATGGTAACCTGGGATATACATAGTATATCAGTGCCTACGGCGTCTACACACTATAGCGTTTTCACTTTCATGTTCAGGTTAAATATTCATGTTGATGTTTCATCTTAATAGGTCACACCTGGCTTTTTATTCATTCATATATTATTATTATTCATATACTTTAAACTTTAATCTGAACTGAGTTTACCAACCCTTTCGAATTTGCCAAATTTGACTGAAAACCATTTCCACACAAATACTAAATTTAGAAACGCCTTCAAGCCGTTTTCACATGGTATGTCATGAAATGTTATGTAACGAGTCCAACGTCAGAACACATGGTACGCATGGCAGCCTTGGAAGGTGAATGTTTCTCCAAAGAGAACATTGCAGTCCATCTGCAGTTTGGTAAAGATCACACGGACAAACTGATGTTCAGCCGAGGAAACCCAAACAGAAAACTCTGCGTTCCAGCATAAAATCCCTATGCCTCGTGAAATCTGGTGGCGGTAGTATCATGGTTGTAGCATGGTTGGGGCTTGTTTTGCTGCATCTTGTCCAGGATGGCTTGTCATCATTGATGGAACAATGAATTACCAACAAATTCTAAAATAAATTTTTTTCTGTGAGCTGAATCTCAAGAGAATATGGATCATGCAACAAAACAATGACCTTAAGAACACATGTTGTTCTACCAAAGAATGTTTAAAGAAGAATAAAATTAATATTTTGGAATGGCCCAGTCAAAATCCTGACCCAAATCGAGTGTAATATTTTCCTTTTGTATGATGTGATTCTCTTTGTTTTAGGAAAACTGTGTCATCATTACAACTCAGGACTTCATAAGGACTTGAATGGCCTACAATTTCTTTAAATTGAAAAATCAGAGAAAAATACACCACTTCTAGTGAGATGCTAAAATTTCTATTTATTTATAGCATTAAATGGATTTCTAATAATGTGCTTAGATGTGACAAAAAAGCAGTGTACTTCCAATGGACATGGCCGAATGATTATAGTAAAGTCACATTTGGTAGTGTAGCATTACAGACTCAGCCAAATGCAAACATTCATAACCACAATCGAAACACATTCAAACAACATCAATCACAGGTTTTAAAAGAGCAAAGTATGATAAAATGAGCATAGAGGAGCTGAAAACTGGTGGTCATATTTCTGCACAATCAACACAGTCCTGAAGAGGCCAAAATGGATGCAGCTACAAACCTACAGCCCAGAGAACGATTAAAATTTAGAGTGTTCCACGGGGCTGATGACAATTCTCGGCAATATTTTCCAGATGTATTGCCGTAACAAACTCAGTTCAAAAAAGGACAGAGATTAATAGAAGCCAAACCCACACATTACTTCAGATTTGCGTAAGACTTTAGGAGAGCTGAAAGTCCTGCATGTGTAATTGGGAATACAGGGACAGAAAAGATTGTGGAATTTAAAAATCTCCTCACAGAAATAGGAGACCAGAATGAGCTCAGCCACAGGTCCCTGGGTCTGCGTAGCACACAGCCCGCTGTAATATGTGGACCAAATTTTTTATTATTATTATTATTATTATTATTATTATTATTATTATTATTATTATTATTATTATTGTTGTTGTTGTTGTTGTTGTTGTTTTAAAGTTATATTTAAAGTTGGATTTCTTTTGTTTGGATATACTGTAAACATTGGCATAAATGCTTTTGCATTTTATTTTGCTACCCTACATTTAGTTTTAAAATATTTTAATGTTTAAAATGTTTTTAAAAAATGCTAAAGTTTTGTAATTTAAGAGTATTTGTGGCTGACCTATGTTCGCATTAACTGAACATATAATGATAAACTAACAAAATTGCAACTTATCTCATACATTCTGTTATGGAAAGTCTGAAGCTCAATAAACATTTTATGTTTAGTGATTTGCATTTGTGAGTTGCCACAGCCATTCACTCTCCAATGCAATAGAAATATGAAAAAATGACTCATTGTAGCATTTCTTAATTTTCTCAACTATTTTTGATAGGCATTAAATCTTTACTAAACACACATGATGTGTTAACTAATAAATTGAGATTGATTTAACAAATAATTACATTACTTCAGAATTAATAACTTCAATCTAACTGGTAACCTAGGCCATGTGATTACTAGTAAATTAGTAGTGCATCTTACTTTTTGCTGTGTCTTAAAAACAGACTGCAAAAGTCATTAAATCACCAGCTAATGTGGAAAGTATTCAACTCAGAAAAGTTTATTGTATATAAATGTATATTGTTGATAATTGAGATGTGGTTTACACCATTTTCATATTTAGATTTGTTTCAGTCATTGAAACAAATGACTAAAAGTTTAAAAGGGTCTAAAAGTCCTTCAAGCTAATATTAGCTAATATCATTTATAATATAGTGAGGCCTGATATACTGACATGATTATTTATAAGCTGATGTTTACCAGCACTTAACCTATATTAATAATTTATATTATGATTAATATCGCAGTGTCTTATTAAATGTTGTTAAACATATTTGTTAAATGTTTGTTCATTAACAACAGCAATTATAAAGTATAATATATAATATAATTATAATATTTAAATGATTATTATAAAATTACAATATATAAGAATTGCAAATGCATTTTTCTTTTCAATTTAAAATAATATTTATAATATACTTTCTACATTTTTAACTCAGTCAAATTAAAATTGTTTTTTAGTATTATTTTTTTTATTAGTCCATTCTCTGTAAATAATTATGCTGAGAAATATATAAAAGAAAATGTTCATATAAATGCAAAAATGGCAATACAATGCTTTGTCCCAACAGCATGTGATGATTTGCTGATTGTACAAAGAAATGCTGCATTGTAAAAATAGTGCAACCGTCCCTTAACTGAGATAAACTTTCATGTTTGAGTCATGCAGTTATATGGAGGTTATGAATTGATCTTACTGGCATACATGCAGTTCTCATTGAGAATGTTTTGGTATTTCCGTCAATATTGCCCTGAAAGTCTGTGTAGAGACTGTAACCAAAAAAAACCTTTGTTGTTCGTCAGTTCAAAGTTTAGATTCATAATGAAATTGAATTGCTAGAAGTATTGTGTTCATTTGAACACAATAAAACAAAAAGTATAATTTAGCCATATGTGCTGTATTTTAGACTTTATATCAAAAACCTCTATTTACTGACAGTTTAACGTGAATATAAACGCTTATGTTTTCCACACGGTTTTAAATTGGTGAATTTATATATTATATATTATAACATATATAATGTGTAAATTCACCAATTCTGCTGAATCAAGACCAAAATGACTCAGTCAAGAAAAATTTGTCTTAACAGCTAGTATTATGTGCAGCACTACTATATAAAGCACAGCTTTTCATACATGGCTGAGCTTAAAGCTTGTTTAAGTTAAGGGCAACTTAATGTAGAAGGGACTGGAGATTGTGTGGACAGACTAATGAGTGCTTTTCGCAGGCTCTCCTGCTGTTTTAATGAATGAGTAACTCTCCCTGAGGGAGATGTCGACATTGTGCCATCGTGCTTGTTAAGTATAGGTCACAACAAATTTATCTGCACACAGTCGACTCAGAACAGCATCGGAAAAAGAGACAAGGCATGGGGTTTCAGTTTCGGGCTGCTGGATGAAAACGTTTCCCTGTGAAAAGAGTATTTTCTTGTCGTACAGGATTGGGTTGGTCAGGGCCTCATGTCTAGCATTCTGGCCAGAGTTAGGCTAGAACCCGGTCGCAGTAGGCAATTCTATTTGCCCCCCTGAATGCTGTTTTCCACGTCCATCTGTTTCCACAGGTGGAATGGGACCCACACATATAAAGTCTGAGGAATGCTGTGTAGGGGCCATGTGTTTCAGTAAAGTAGTTACTTATATGCTAAAATTAGAAGGTGATATTTGAAAGCCTTGGATGTCAGAATTAACACACAGCCACATTTGTTTTGTTGATATAACTTAATTTTTCTACTTGACAAGCACTTTCGAAAGCCACTTACCACAGAAGTATGACACTTCCACATATTTTACTGGGGAAATTTCAAAGGTTACAGGATGTTATTACTGTTGTAAGGAAACAGCACTGCAACTCTAAAACTGTTTATTTTGTATATATGAGTGTATGGGCAATTTCAGCAGCACTTAAGACTACAGCTCACTTGTGCCTACATTTTTTTTGAAGGACTAAAAAACACTTTATATCTCAGAAATCCTGTTGGATATCTGAAAATGATAGCTGAAAATGCTATAATTTTAATGTGTTACTTAATTATAACATAATTAAAACATTCTTCAAAATGCTTGCCGTTGCTTGCCATTATATTTATTATTTTTGTTATTTATGTATGTATCAGTACGATCCCTTCTCAGGACTTTTATTCTGAAATTTGAATACTGCGTGAGGAAAGAAAGAGAGTAAACAGACCCTCCCTTCTCATTTTCCTCTTTCTTCTTCTTCTTTCGTCTGCTCTCTTTAGGGGTCACCACAGCAGATCATCTGCCTGATCTGCATTATAGTTTTGGCACATGTTTTACGCCGGATGCCCTTCCTGACCTAACCCTCACCATTTATCCGGGCTTGGGACCGGCACCAGAAGTGCACAAAGTACACCCCTAATGGTTGGTTCTCATTTTCCTCTATAACCCAATATCTGGAATGATGATGTCATTAGGCCCACCCCTCTTGCTCATCAGTCAGTCTGCAGGTTGAGCATGTACATGTGAACAGAGTAGTAAACATGCACTGGAAGCTCCTTTGGCATTTAAACTGGGATTGAATTGAATCGAATTGAATTCAACAAAGTGCAGATCTCAGGTTCTCAGGTTCTAAGAGTTAAGCTTCTTCTTAGTAATTGATTCAGTAACATGTACCTAATTCAATATATTATGCATTACATATAATACATTATCTTCTGTATTTATGTTTATACACTTCTGTATTTGACTCACATAAAAACAGATTCACACATTTAACTTATGTACATTGAAAGCACTCACTTACTGACTACAGTCATCCTATTAGTGTTTTACTGACTCACTGCCAAAATGTGAACTTAACCTAAATTAGGCTGTGCAGCATTAACCACAAGCAGGGTGTTACTACTAGAGATTTATGGATGAGGACTAAGCCATTTCTTTAGGGGGTCTGGGTCAGGCTTCCCTCAGAATAAATAAAAAGCCCTTCAAATATTTGCTTATCACGTCATGAGTTCTACTACCAACTGACATAAACATTGTTCAGAAATGTGATTATTTATATTGAGAGCCCCTTTATAACTATATATATATACCCCCCTCTGATAAAATAATAATAATTTCATAGTTGTTTCTCTGATGGAGAGATCTCCAGATCGCCACCCTGCTGCAGTGAAGTAGCCTAAACCGTGACACTTCCACCCCCATGCTTCACAGTTGGTACGAGGTTTTGTACTCAAATGCTGTGTTTGGATTGTGTCAAACATGTCTTGTGTTACTGTATCCAAATATTTCAACTTTGGATTAATCTGGCCAAAACACATTGTTCCAGAAGACCTGCTCTTTGTCCTGGTGTTTTCTGGGAAACATCACGATGAGACATTTAGGATTGTTGATGGTTCATCCAATAGCATCGCACATATTTTCAATCAGAGATAGGTCAGGAGATGCAACTGGCCATGACATAGTATCTGTGTCTCCAAAACAAACTCTGGACAGCAGCAGTTTGTGGATGAGCATTGTCCTGTTGGTATAGCGCATCCACAGTGTGTGTTGAGAAAAGGTAGGACAAGGATTAAGTCTAGTCCTAGACTACACTTGACTTTAAATGGAGAATCAACGTTCAGAATGCTCTGTATCCCTGCCTAGAAAATGGACACTTAGAGTTTATTTACACTGCACATAGTGCAGCAGTTAGATGCTGAACTTTGGTACGATTGATGGTGGAAAGGAAATGATCAAGCCAACTTCAGCCTCATGAAAACTGCTTCAGAATGAAAACTTGCATACGATTAACTTATTTGGTAAAAAAGGGTTGATTGGTTCAGTAGAGGGTTGGAATTGACTCCAGGAAACCCAAGGTTGCCTCACTGTGTGCAGTAGCCCAGGGCACTGTGGTGCCGTGCTGCTCTAGAACAGATGCAGCCGCATTTCTTGCAGTCCTGCTACTTCCATAGACTTTGAATCCACATATGTGAAGACATTGCTGAGTAAAGAGAGAAAGTACTTCACATAATAATGTACGTTTACTTTGGGGGGGTCTAAAGCACATGTAGTGGCGGGGCAAAGGCGATAAGGCCCCTGATCACAAGGCTAAAATCCCTCACACTGTTTAATTACTTTACAGTACTTGCATTAGTAATGTCTGAGCATTAACCTATGATGTAAGTTCCTGTAAGAATGTTGGGAAGAACAGGAAAAATGACTTTGCGTGTGAGTTTTGTGCTTTTAACTGGTAAAGGAGTCATCCCTATAAACCCTGGAGTGAATTCTCAAACTGGGCTGACTGGATGGAAGCTGTTTCAGTGGGAGATGAAGCCGGTGTGCTGTGGATGGAAGTGTTTCCAATCAGCTTTTTGCTCAGCGTGTCACCCAGCAGCCCCCCCGGCTTTACGGCTTTATGGTGGGGACAGGCCTGTATTTAATAGTCCCTTAGACTCAAGGCTCAGGATGCAGGTTTTTATCACCAAAATAAATCCAAGTCTGTTTCTGCAAAAAATAGGGCCCCTGTTAAAATGCCTCCAATGGTGGAAGCAGGGAGACGAACCCTGCCCCTTAACCCCTTCGACTCAAGCCTTATTATTCTGTAATGTTTTTTAATCAATATCACAATGTTTAGAATCATAATCAGATAAATAAATAAGAGTCTTTATTTAAGCTCTGCAATACCAAATGGCCATTCCGGTCATTCACAATGCTGTTTACTGCATGCTCTGCCCAGTATGACCACAGGTCCAGTGATTCAAACATGATTTGGTCAAAATATGCAGGTCAGTGTTTAAACATTAATTATTAATGATTCTTCAGTTTATTTTAATTACACTGCATGATGTCCACAATTTCAGTATGTAGTAATATATTCATAATCATCCATATCATATAGCTCTGTGTTAATTATCCTCTAATTTTCCTGTTTATTTCATGCAAATACTATTTAACTGTAATTAATCAGATAGATTTACTATAAACAATAGTCATTAATCATTCCGTATCTTCTATGAGTTATTCAGCAACTACTATAAACAATTCTACTTTAAATTATTTACTATTTATTATTTATATTATTTTTAAGTTCCTACTATAATTATTCAGTAATATACTAAGTACAATTAATTATTTAATAACCAGTAGAAATCACCAGTATCTACTATATATTATTCACTATCTATTTCAAATTATTCAGTATCTACTATGAATTATTCAGTATCTATTATGAATTATTCAGTATCTACGATTAATTCTTCAGTATCTATTATGAATTATTTAGTATCTACTTTGAATTATTTAGCATGCACTACAAATGAGTATTTACTATAACTACAAATTCAGTATTTACTATAACTTATTCAGTATCTACTATGAATTATTTAGTATTTTCTATAGATAGCTAGATAACCACTAGAAATCACCAGTACCTACAATATATTATTCAATATCTATCTCAAATTATTCAGTATCTACTATGAATTATTCAGTATCTACTATGTATTATTCAATATCTAGTATGAATTATTTAGCATGTACTACAAATGATTCAGTATTTACTACAAATCTACTATAAATTATTGGGTATCTACTGTAAGTCAATAAGATACTACTATAAATTATTTAGTAACTACTACAAAATATTCAGTATGCACTATAAATGAGTCAATATCTGATATGAAGTATCTAGTCTCCACTATTAATTTTTCAATAATTCTACAATGAATTATTTGGTATGTACTATAAATCACTGGGTAATTTCTATACATTATTTAGTCATCACTGTTAATGTTTCAATATCTACTATGAATTTTTCAGAACTATTATAAATTATTTAGTAACTACTATGAATAATTAAGTATCTACTCTAAATGATTCGGTATCTACTTTGAATTATTCTGTAACTGCTAAACTAATCTGTGAATTATGCCTTTTTGATAGTGAAAAATAGAAGCATGAACACTTTGGGTTTAAAGGGTTAAACAGCTGACATCAATCACTGGGGCTTTGGCCCAAGGCTGAGTTGAACCCCGGGTGGACCTCGTCCTAATTGATACAGCGCTCCTCACATAAATCGATGATTGCTCCAGCAGTCATGCTGAAAGTCTGAAAGGCTTTCTGGGGAGGCCATGGAAGCAAAGCTCCTGTAAGGTTCCTCAGGTGGACCAAACGTCTGGAGAAAAGTGGCTTTCATTAAAAGCTTAAAACACAAGCTCCCTGTCCAAAAGCTTTGTTCGCCGTCCAAATGCAGATTAGCATTTGGATTCTATTTCAAATGTTTCTTGCGTTCTGTCAGACTCCTAGTAGCCACATATATAATCCCGAGCAGTGCTTTCACTGCTTTCCTGACTGTGCACCTGTGTGCCACATATGTAACCCTACACCAGCCGCATGCATGTGTTCATTTGGGAGAAAACCCCTCAGTTCTCAGGGGTAACAATAACAATACGTGTACTTTCAGGTTCAGTACGATACGATAAGATTTTAATATATGTTACAAACATTGACACAGTATGTAAAAAATAGCATTTCGCACAGCAAAACAGAGCAAATAGGAAACAACTTCTACAGAAATACCCAAACAAATTGGTGCTAACTTAAAAAAAATAATTCTCAAATATTAATTAAAGGAGTGCATCACTTTGGCCGTTCTGCTGACATACTCATAATTTGAAAGTAATTCCATACTAAAACAGATTAAATCTTTTCTCAAGAACTATAAATTAGCAAAGCTACGTTTTAGCATTACCTTACCTAGCATTTGTAAGTTGTGAGGACCGAGCTGATAGGTTGGTAGGATTTGTGTAATCTTGAGCGGGGAATGCGTCTGTGTTATCTCTGACCTGAGGGTGTGGTACCTCACAGCCTAATCCACATCAGAGACAGAGGTCAGGGATCAAATATACCCACCCACCCAAACACACACACACACACACACACACACAGACACACACACACACACACACACACACACACACACACACACACACACACACACACACACACACACACACACACAGTGCACCACTTTAACGCCTGCCCCGCAGTTCTGGAGAAGCAGAGTCATATTTAAACAGATAATAAGGGCAAGAGATGATCAAAGTTCAGACTGTAATATATTGGCTGGTTTTAGTGGCTCATTGCTTTGAAGGGTGTAATAAAAGTATCCTCAGGGCTGCAGAAAAACCTTCCATGACTAATGAGTTACTGGTCTCAATGGACTTTTGTTATGCTTGTGTTTATAATCATTGTAAATATGTTTCAGTTACTGGAAATAGTAACTGTAATAGTAACAATTGTAACAAGTACAAATGTAACAGTTTTCTCTTCATCTTCTTCTTCTTCTTCTTCTTCTTCTTCTTCTTATTATTATTATTATTATTATTATTATTTAGAATAATGACATTTTTCACAGTAAAATGACCCTCTCATTGTTAAAATAAAAGATCAAATGAATTGACGTGAATGCCGTGTTATAAAAATAAGTTCCTGATTAGAATGAAAACTGATTGTTTTGATCAGAGAGAGGAAGACTGTAGGAATTCTGTAGGTGGCACTGTTGCTGTACTTTGGTGTCAAGCTTAGCCTACAGGGCCAAAAATGCACTTGAATATCTGAACATAGATCATATGAAGTGAATCTGTCATGAGTGAAGTCTTAAATCTGTAGTGCAATAACCAAACCTGACCTTTTTTCATAGAATTCGAAGTGTATGGCTTATAACACTGAATCTAAATAACTCACATCATTACAACTGCAGAATAATAAAGTTTACATATATTCATTTAATAACAAAAACACTTTGGAAATATGCTCTTTTTCAGAATAATAACAATTCAGAATAACATTATTATTGTGAACTAATAATAAATTCAGCATTATTGTATTTATATTTTCATTGCTCTCCCATTGAAGTGTTTGGTCTCTGAGATAAGATGCAGTAATGTGAGTTAGTGACTGTGTCATAGCTGTAAGTTAGTGAATGTATATATTAATAAAACATGTCCTATCATCATATTCATAACTGCACATAATGTCTTTATTTCTTAATGTAATAAAAATCAACATATTTTTTCTGTGAACTTTTTATAAAAAGAAGAAATATTTACATAGTAACAGAAAAAGCACACATCAGAGCTGTTCAATGTTCAGTGGACTAAATGTAAAAATAAATAAATAAATGAATAAATAATAACTATAACAACAACAATAATAATTGAAATTCATTATTATTATTATTATTATTATTATTATTAGTAGTAGTAGTAGTAGTAGTTAAGGTTCTCTATAATATAAAAATGTTATTCTCTAAAATGGTATATAAGCTTCCATATTCAAGATTACATAAAAATGATTTTTATGTTTATGTATAATTATTTATCATTTTATGCTTAATGTTTTAACATTTCAAACACTGAAGTATTAAGAATATATATATATATATATATATATATATATATATATATATATATAATGTTATTCTGATATTTATACCTAATATTGTCTGAAAGGACCAAAGAGAACAAAATAAACAGGAAGGATTTAGCTAATAAGTTTATTATAACACACAGTAGTTGTTCCTTTTCATCTGTAGTAAATTTACACATTCTTCTCAAAATATTCAACCATTTTTTAACTAGACACTCCAGCAGACATAAGTCAAGGCACTAAACTATTCCATGGTTGAGTGGAGTTTTATATACTTTGATATTTCTGTTTCAGACTGGCTGGTATTTTTGTGTAAAATGCTGCCAAGTCTTTATGCTACAATAACAGTTTTTGTTCCAAAAGGAGTGTGAGCTAACAAAATATGAATTCCAGTTTAAATAATGGAGACTATAATAACTTAATATCACAACTTCCCAGGGTCTCCTAATATTCAACCCTTAAAGAAGTGTCATTTTTCGCACTTGAATATCTTCAAAGACCTTTTTTGTAATGTACTCTTTAAAATGGTTCTTCATTTGGTTCTAGGGTTCTAAGAAAAAGTTCTCATTGTTCTGGAACCAAAGTATTATATAGAGGTTCTTTAATCCTTTAAAATGTGTTTCTACACTCAAATATCATATTTAAAGTGGTTCTCTTAAGACTCGGCTAACAATAGCCATGGTTCCTTAATGTTTTTTGACAGACCTTCATCTTTAATTGGAATAAAACCATTACACCAAAAGGAGGTTCATTAAATACCACACTCAGAGATACGAAAACAGCTCTTCAAAGAAACGTCTAATGAAAGCTCCTGTGGGGAGTTCTTCTTGACATCACTCCAAAAGTGCTTGTTTTTCGGAATATATCGTTCGTACTTCATATATGGAGTGACCCAATGACCTCACAGTACTTCAGTGTAAAGCTAGTTTGATGAATATATTAGAAAATTCACTGAAGGTCTTTCTTCTGCTTCTTCTATCTCTGTCCGGTGGTCATCTTTTCTCATGGTTTAGTCTGGTTTCTTTTTTTTCTTGCCCATCATATTCAGCAGCATTAGGATACCAGCTGCTGAGACTGGAAACGGGGTTTAAACAGCCTTAAAGGAAATTCCCAAATTCTGTTTGTGGCTTGGCACACAATGGCAAATAAATTCAGCTGTCATATTCTCATGAACCAAAAGATCATAACTCAACTGCTTCTCCGTCAGCATTCACTTCATATCTCTTCTTCTGCATTTTCTACCTCTCTCCTCCTCCCATTCTCCTTATGATTAAACACACCAATCCTAAAGACCTGAGTTATGGAAATAGCGCCACTTCTGCCAGCAACCTGAGTTTTTAATACAGCAGCTGTTATTGCCAGTGTGGGGCTTAAGTGAGCTTCCTTTAAGTGAAGGGAAGGTGATTAACTGCAGCTTGTTTTCAGGTCACATTCCAATTTTTAGAGCAAATCCTCCCCGTGAAAAAGATTTCTCACATAGCATAGAGTTGTCTTTGTGATTCCTGAAAAAAAGTTGTCGCTAAAAAGACAACATATAGTTTTTTCATATGAAACTAATATATATATATATATATATATATACATACATTCTGTCTGCCTCGTATTATTTATTTATACCCAGATCACGGAAAACACAGAGTGCTTTTATGATATGCTGGATCTATACTTTATTTTACAAATTTCTTCTCACTTTTTTGTTTTTGGTTGTTTCTTTTTTGTTTTTCTTCAAAGGAAACATGCATCATCAAATATTCATCTTCGCAAAAATCATAGGACCATATACATGGTGAGAATTTCCATATTTTTTAATATCAAAAATATATTGCAGAATAACAAAATCATTCAATGTCATTTTTTCTCCCGTATTGGCCCCAACTATATAACTAAATGTGTATATGTAAATAAATGTTTATAAATAATTGTGAGATTGCGGGTCTCATAAGCATTTATAAAACACTGAACAAATGCATTTATAAGCAAGACGTCAGTCCGTTAATTACATTACATTTATTACATCTTTACATCACATTACCTTACAGTCCTTTATTTTAAGAAATCATTTAATTTTTTCTTACAATTCTTACTTTGCAAATGCAGAATTAAAAATCACTGTACTGGTCATTTTTTCATTTTTCAGGCTTTTTTTTAAATATAGTATTACTATTTAGGTGCTTTGCATTCTTTCCCAACTTGTTCACAAACCTTATCAAGAAAACAATTAAATATCCTGATACAATATCAACTTTGTATCACAAAAGTATTGTGTTTTTTTTGGATCATTTTTGACATATCAACCACCACGCTTGCCGTGGGTGAACAAAGGCTATTCAACATTTCAGTTATGGTCACCTGGGGCCAGGTATCCATTGCACTTGAGCTTTAGATGTATTTCTCTAGAGAAATGAGAGAAAAGTGATTGGTACTAAAGTAATATTGAGCATATTTTAAAACATACAAGATCTGTTCCTTAGAAAAACTATACCTGCCGTGAAAAAAATAAAGTATATATATATATATATATATATATATATATATATATATATATATATATATATATATATATATTTAGATTAGTTTATCTATTCAGTGATTTCTTAACATTAGGTGAGGTGTTTCTCCTCAGTTTGTATGCAATTTAGACATCAATGTCATTATTGACATTAGCTATTTTAAGGCTGAATATCTCAAAACTGCTCAGAATGCAGATATATGCAAATATTTCATTTTACAAGTTAAATAACTTCATAATACATCAATCAATCATTTAATAAATAAATAAATAAATAAATAAATAAATAAATAAATAAATAAATAGCCTGCATTTGGGATGCATGCAAAAATACCCCCCTCTTAAAAGTTTTTTTCTGACTTTCTAACTGTTTTAAAACGACCATCTCATTTTCCCAGCTCATCTTCCCAAGAAGTGGACGTTTCTCCCAGTATCACCAACAAAAAACCAGTCCCATAAACGCTTATGATCCTACCTGGATCAGTCATTATCATCCCTTGTCCAGGAGCATCATGAGTATGCAGAGCTTCCCAAAGTCCTGTAGTGCTGAGTGCGGTTCAGACAGACATACAGACAGACAGACAGACAGACTGAGCTGACTGACAGCGGGACGCAGGAAAACCGGGCCGGCTTCAGAGCACACACCACACTCCTATCACCCCCAGATCAACAGACACAGTCTGCGGATTGGAGTGAGCAGCAGGCCCGTTTAGTCGGTGTGTTGTGTGCTCAGACACTGGTGGATGTGTACGGGGTGTGACGGTTAATGCCCCCGTGGCTCGCCCCCCCCGCCGGGCGCTGAGTTGGTACGGTCCAGCCCGTAGTGGAGCGCTCCGCACTGAGCGCGTTCAGCTGCGCGGGGACAGAGAGCCGGTCCGCCAGCGCTCCCCATGGCTTTCAGGGCTTTAATTTGAACGTCTGGACGCTTGCAAACCTTTTCATTGTGAAGATCAGCTATGGATATCCTATGTTTTTTGTGGATACTTCCCTCTGCTCTGGCTCTGGAAGGTAAGACGGCGTTTGATTGTATGCAGCAGCGTCGCGCGCGCAGCTTTAAGAGGCGCTGCGCTGGATTCAGCGCTGTAAACATCTACAAACACCTACAAACAAACAAACAAACAGTGGCAAACTGCGCGGAAAGGTGGGGCAGAAAATGGCTCAGAGTGACAGCAAGCTTTGATAAAGACATGGGTGACATTAAACTGCTGTTTTGATCAAGATGACCATTGTTTCATCTTCATTTATTAAATAAAATAGAGCTCAATTAACAATAGATCCTGTAAAAGGCTGAGCTTTATTTCCACTTTATGTCTCAGATATGCAGACAGGCTGGAGTCCTCCTGACTGAGCTGAAAGCCTGTTAAAAATCACTGCTGCTTCACTGTTCATACTGGAACTGAAGAGGCAAACAGCACCAGTTGAATCTGCTTTATTCTGAAGGACAGGAAATGTATTAAATATGGGGAACAGATAAGAAAAGAGCTGCTGCTGGTACCTGGGATGGTTATCTGACCTGCTGTTTACCCGCATACATCCACACCATAAGGGTTCTTTAAATAGAATACAAATATTTTATTATTATTATTAGTATTATTATTATTATTCATTATTCATTATTTTGGGACATGAAATGCATGTCAATGCAAAGCAGCGCAGAATAAAAGGAGGCAGGGGTGTGAAAGAAGGAGGTGATGTCAACACTTTTATCAGTTACACACTTTACCAGTTACAGGAAAACTTGGGCCTTCTCCAATCTCCAATGCTGCACCAGAAAAGAGACTCTGGTTTATTTCTCCTGCAGTTTTTTTTTTGGTGAAATGATAACCAAGCAAAATACCCCTTATTTACCAGCAATGCTGTTTATAAGATTTGCTAAATAATGTACTTGACTCTCCGTTTTGAAGAGCTCAAGCACTCTGGAGTAGAACTTCATTATTTGGGAACAGGGCACCGGGTTTTGTGCTGCTGAAAAACCCTTGAGCCGCCTCTTGAAAGACTTGAATTTTTTTAAGTCGCTTTTTAAGGAGTTTAAATCTAAAGTGCAGTTTGCTGTGCCAACCTGAAGAAGAGTGGGAATAGGATATTTAATTTTATTTTATTTTATCTATATTAACTGTCTATCTGTTACAGATCATGTTATACGGGCCTAAGCTGAAATAAGCAATGATTGTATTTTAACAGCACAGACATGGTTAGTGAGGATGAAATATGTATTCGATTTTTAAGGCCTTTGGAAAAGCTGTCACAAGCATCACAATGAGGCCTTGGAGCTTCACTTTGATTTTTCTGTTGTACTTGGAATTCGGACGACTTTCGGAATCTTTTTTAATCTTAATTTTGAATATAACATTGGTGTTCTATATATCCTCGCTGTCCAATGAAAAACAGTTATCTCCAAAGTGGCACCTTGCAGAAATCATAGTTATATATATATATATATATATATATATATATATATATAACGTATTCATAAATTAAAACAATGGATTTTAAAAAACGTATTTCATGGCTGATCCTGAGACTTTAGATCTTGACCTGCAAATTGCCGACCACAGACACTGTTTTCTGCCTGTTCTCCATCACCCTAGCTCCTCAACCAATGATTTTGAAGCTCTATGCTTACGTATGAACATTTATTAAGAGTTGAAAAAGAGGTCACAGTCGCTTCAGCCTAGGGACAAAAACACATAACTCGTAATAAAACAAAAAACAGCAATGAGGTAGTTAAGGCAAAGGACTCAAATAGATGTGCCTTCACTTTAAGCGTTACTCTTCACTGCTGTATTATAATTCAAAGACAGAAGAAAGATGTTGAAAACAGATTTATAGAAATACAATAAATTCAAGAGGATATTTGAGTAGAAGAATTATTTTATTATTGCTGCATTACATTTTATTACCTGTGCAGTAACTATATTCTGTATTCCTGACAGTATTTTACACATATAATCACAAGAGTCTCATAAGAGACTGAGTCGAATGCTTATTATGGGTCTTGTCTGTGCAGTTACTGAGCAGTGCTCCGCTGGAGCCTGAGACTCCTTGAGTGGAGCACGGCATTTTAGGACTGAGCGATGGAAGGATCAGCCCACACAATGACTGAGTTCATATATTTATCTAAAAATCTTAAACACTCCAGAATTACTTTGACATTGGACGTTGTTTTTACATTCACCTCTGCTGAAAGTTAAGAAGGCCGAACGAGGCCTCGTGCTGTCGTTTTAGACATGCGTCTAAATATAAGTCTCCAGAGAGCGTCATGTTTTTGTCCATTCAGAGTCAGTTTTAATTGGTAATCTTGCCATTCCATTGAAACATACAGTGAAGATGCAGACGGCTGTGTTTACCCTGCTTGACAAATGTGGGACATTTGTAGATAGTACTGTCCCATTTTTGTTCCCTCGTCGTGCTCTTATATATTACATTTGAGTTGCACTGTTTTCATTTTGGTCGACTTGTCTTGAGGTCACATCTTATGATGTTTACTGATGTTGCTGCTGAAACGTTTGTGTGTGTAGGAGCACAGGCTAGTCGTAAATGAGTCATAACCTAATGTTTGAGTCACGATACAAAGCAAACCATGTGCACTCCTGAGAAATGTCTAGGGGCATGAAGGTCATAAAACATTGACAGAAAACTGGGGAATCTGGTCTTTTTCTGACCCATTTCTTGACACACTGCTAATTTTTTGGCTTCGTTGACGATCTTTTTGGCAGCAAATTGGGGTGAGTTAATCAGATTTTTTTTTCTAAATAAAAAAAATGCTTTAGTATATTTTACAGGGTGGACCATTTAGTGACATAATGCCATATTGTTGTGTATAAACATTAGCGCTGGGCAAGATGGACAAAGAAATTCTATCCTGATATATTTTAGGTGCCTGGCAATATACAATATTCAATACAATACAAGGGGTGAAGCAATGTTTTTTATTCTATCTGAACACTGAAATTTGATCTTCCTTATAAACACAAGTCTCATGGCTACTAAAAATAGTGTGTACATGTGTGCAAATGGGGGAGGTGAGTAGAGTAGAGGAGGAGCTGAGAGCAAGGGGCGGAGCATAGCAAAAGGTTTTCCACCAGATTGAAACAGAACATTGTTTAAAACTTAAAAACTCAATATAAACAATATCACTTCCACCTCCACTGTGTTTATATCCTGAGAAAGTTATCAATATATCGCCCAGCCCTGCTAAGCACTTTAGCAATGGCATTCAGTCACATCGATGTAAGCTTTTAGTTACGTTAAATACAAAATTTATTTATTTACGATGTTTTTTGTATTAGTGCAACAATTCTCTGAACAAGGCTGAAAGTGTGAGAGATGATTAAAGCTACTGTCTATTAGCATTTCTGTTTATGGCTTGTAATCAGCACTTCCGTTCCAAAATGCCAGCCAAGTTTAAATCATTTGCTTTCAGATGTAAATGCAAGGCAGTGTACCTGCAGCTATGCTATGAGTGTGGGCTGCCTGTGTGTGCGTTGCAGTTTTTGGAAGGCAAAAAAAAAAGCGTGTGGGGGTGAGGGGTAATGGCGGGGGTGTTTTTCTGAAACGGGATTCGAAGGTAAGGTAAAAAACCAGGCGGTTGCTCACAAGCTAGTGTTTTCTCAGTCGGCTGAATGAGCAGATGCGGCGTACTCGCCTGCCAGCCTCCACAGAACCTCCACAGTGGCTTTCACAAAGAATCCGCTTCCATTCAGGCCCTAATCCACACTGCCCAGGGTCCGGCCATTGTCACTTTGCATGCAAAATTTCAATTAGTGCTGGTACCAGTTGTTTCTCAGGCGAGCGGGTGTCTGATTTCGGAGGGACGTTCGTAGACCACTACCAGCAATTTCAGAACTGTAGTCGGACTCATGGGAAGGACCGTTTCCGTGACGACCTGACCTCTCTTTTCACCCTCATAAAACATGACCCAATAGGGTTGTTTCACAAACAGGAAATGTGTAGTAAATGCTATTGCAGTTTATGTTTATGTATGCTGACTCGACTGTACTGGCCTGAATGGATTTTTATTAGGGGCTCAGTTAAGCATCTTAGTGTATCGCCGCATTTTTTTCACTCCATCAGAGAATTACTTTTTAGGTTGTTTGCACATTTATTACATTTAGTGCACATGTAGGGCATAACAAGTAGTCATGGGTCAGTTTAGGGGTGGGCAAATGATAATATTTCACCCCAACCCATACTGCACTATGTTTATATCCCAATATTTATATGTTATAATATAAATATTAATATATTGCCCAGGCCTAATAAAAAATATACTTCTCTGAGCACATTGTATATACCATCATTGCTTGCAGAACTCTGACCAATTGGCCAGTGTTATGACAGAGAGTGTAATTAGTGCCGTATAATTGGATACAGTGCAGTAAATATTTTATATAGACCACTGTCCTAAGAATCGGATATGAATGCAGTTTTTAAGAATCTGCTGCTTCTTAAGCATGTTGTCAAAATATCATGATTAATATTGTGTATCTCGATGAACCCTTTCGTGCATGGAGGTCACTACAGTGGACAACTGTTTAAAAGGTTTAATTTTCTATGTGCTTTTCTTTTCTGAAAATGTTTCTGGAGACTCGTTTATTTATGTATTTCTTTTTGTTTGTTTACCTTTCTTTCTTTATGTATTGATTATTTAGTTTTATTTAGTTGATTATTATTTAGTTAGTTAATTAGTTAGTTCATTATTATTTATTTATTATTTAGTTAGTTATTATTTATTTAGTCATTTAGTTGGTTAGTTTGTTATTAGTAATTTATATTATTGTTTATTTATTTAGTTATTAATTTATGTAAACACAGAGGGCAGTGGACTGGGGTTCGTGTTTTTTTATAATATATTATAATATTGTTCTATAGCATTTACATTTACATTTTACTTCATTTATTTGTAAAAAAAAAAAAATGAAAATGATTTTGAAAAAAAAAGCAGAACATTTTCATTGTGTGTCCGGTAGGTGGTGATGCCTGTTTTTCATGACTTTTTTTTTGGAAAGGAGCATGACATGATAAATGACTTCAGATTAGCATGATAAATACAATCACGAACAACACTATATGTTGGTATTATTTCATAATGTAGCTGTTTCGTTGTCTTCTCTTAGTCTCTGCTTTGCCACTGCTTTCATACCTCTTTTTACACCAGATGTAAACAAACCCGCAATTATTTAGTGAATCGTTATCTCTGAGCATAATAAAAGGCTGCACTGGTAGGTCCAGACAGTATTTTCATTGGCTTATGTGTATGAGAATGTAAAGGGAGTTTCACATTTGGATCAGACACCACGCACCACATTCCTAGCCTCTGCGAATGCTCGCCCAAGAGAGCCTACACTTGCGCCCTACTCAGAGACCACTGTAATCGATCTCCCTTCAAAGCTGGGTATCCGGTATGAATCATACAGAATGGGCATTCATAATCGTGCTGTTTGGTAAAACGGCAAGCACACACTCACTCAAAGGCTGTTTCTTGGTTCTTGTTTTAATTGTTTTTGAAGGCCTTGGATAAGTTAGCATTCTGTCAGCCTTAATGTCCAGGCTGTAATGGCCTTAATGCCCAGCACCATGTTTTTTCTTTGAAAGAGCAGAAGGTTAGTTTTTTAAACCTCAAAGCTCTTACTATAGATGTCAGCCACTGGAGCTTGGTGCTGTCAATCAAACAAGTTTCAGCATCGTCATCGCAATGTGGACATGCACGATATTCACAACGCAAGACATGCATTGATTCCTGGTTTTTTTTGTTTTTTTTTAGATTGCAATATACAGTATATATGCAGAATAGCTGCACATATGCAATAGTCACATGTGCAATATCGTATTCAATATAAAATAAAAACCTTTCTGTTTTTTGGTTCTCAATTCAAAATATTCACTCTGTTTTCATTCTCATTAAGGCTGAATGATATGAGAAACAAACATATATTGCACTATATATTTTTTCTGATACATTTATTCAAACAATTTTATGAAAACATTTTATATTCCACTAGAAGTCAGTGATAAACTTTGCCATGACCGACAGTTCGAACCTGCAATCCTCAGATCATAGTCTTAGCACATGAAGCTGCTGAGCCACTTGGAGCCCCAGCCCTGATAGTTTTTTTGTCAATTTCAGTACAGGTCATGAAATTTGACTCGGAACACACAGCCCTGTCACGCGTCACGTGATAATGTGAACGTGACCTAAGATTACGTTTGGGTTTGAGTTCCTGTGGCATTTAGTTAAAAACATAGTTAAAAGATAGCTGTCTTGTTACACATTGACAAGATCATTTCTCCAGGCTTCTGATACAATAAGTGACTGTCTATACTGGGTAGAACGTCTTGAGCTCAGTTAAATTGTGCTTTGTACCAACACTAGTGTGAAGGTCCATGCAACCTGCTGAATACGCTCACACCCTGATTTAACTTTTAAATTCCTGCATTAGAGTGGTCATTTCTTTGCACTTGGGCTATTTTGCAACAGCACTTGGTCTTGGTGAATTTCCTCCTACTATTCCATGCACAGCAGAGCAGAGCATGTTCCAAAATGAAAAGCACTTGTAAGCAGTGGGGTCTGCCATGCATATGCATGTTCACATTATTCATTTCATGTTTACGTAATGTTATGCCTGCCTGGTGCCTTTCCCAAGCATATGACACATAAAGTCATGTGACCCAAAAGATACAGATGTTTTGGAAATAGATCAGATGTCGAATTATTTACAGTTTTAGGTTTAGGGTTTAGAAATGAGATAGTTGCTTTCACTCAGTGCGATCTCACTACGTCTAAATGTAGTTGAACAGCTAAGGAAGTTCTAGCCAGCTAGTCGTCTTTTGGGTCTAATTAAAAAAACGTAATTACAATTTCAGCGCTCTCCTGACTGTACTACCTAGTTGCAAGGCCATTTAAGCAGTGTTTCAGGATTTGGAATGTGTTTTTTGTTATTCATACTATGATTTTGTTTACTGTTAAAAAAGGGTTAATTAGTGAGTCCGTCGTAAAATGTAGAAGAACATTTTTTGTATCATTTAATAATTAGAAATTGACTTCGTAATATAAAATCCAAAAATTGTAACCTAAGCTTCATATGTCAGGATCAGAGTAACCTACAGACAAAATATACATATTACAAACTGCCCCTATTTATCATTGTGTGCTGAATTATCAGTGAGTAATCATCTTGGATTACTGTGTGTCCATTTGTCCCAGTTTAAATGCTATAGGATCCTTCCAGTGCATGTTTACTACTCTGATCATGCAGACTCTGATTGATCAGGAAGAGGGGCGGCATAAATGACATCACTGATCAAGATATTGGGTTATGAATAAAAAAGAGATTGAAATGACTGTTTGCTCTAGTTTTTTGCTCATAAAGTGTTCAAATTTCAGAGTAACAGTCCTGGATACTATTAATAAATATAACAAATATATAACAAAAATAATAAAGAATATTCAGTTTATATTTTATTTTGAAGCACTTATTATTATACATTTCCTTTTCATTCTAATCATTACAAATAATTAATCAAAGCATTTTCCAGCATGCTGAATGATCAATTTCCAAGCATTTAAAAAACAAAACAAACAAAAATCAAAAACATGGCCCAATTCATACAAAATTTTAATTTCCTTAATATTTACATCACAGGTGGGTCATATTAGAGCTGTCAGTCAATGTAAAATATTAATTAAATGCACAATTTGCATTTAATATTTACATCATCTCCAAATGAAGATAAATTTGAATAGCCTAGGATCTCATGAAAATAAGATATCTAGCATGTGTGGCGAATCTCCTATAAATACTTTGTGTTTTGGTGAATAAAAGTACATCAAACTACAAAAACATCACAAACATTGGCCTTGGGTTGTTGCTGAAAATTCATAAAAATGGATATTTTAAAATATCAATCACAGAAGCACCATTAATATATATATATATATATAATTAAGAACCCTAAAATATACACATACACTGTGATATCAGAATATTATGACTACTATTGTTGTTGTGGTTCTATAATACCTTTACTCTGTTCTTCGATGTTCAGGACCCTACAGAGCAGGTGTTTTTAATTGTTGGGTCATATTACAGCTGTCAGTCAATTTAAAATATTAATTAAATGCACAATTTCCTGTGATTAACCACAATGAATTGATTAACAGCCCAAATATAGACATATGAGCCAGACAATGAGCACATCCCATAACTGACTGGAAGGAAGGAAGAAGAATGAGTGATCACTTGAAAAAAGAAAGACTGTACTATTGGCACGACAGGTTTATTTTTTCAGTTCTATGATGCTGCCCTGAAATTCCTACACCCTTACATAAAATATGCCTGAAGCTATTTTTAGATCTTTCTTTTGCGCAGTTTCTCCCCATTGTTAGTCATCACCAAGTCCATCCTGCTGACTCAAGAAGCTCACTCGTTCTGCTGCCAGCGTTCCAGGATTCTCCAAGCTGGCCACTGTCTCTTATCGTGCAGCTGCTTATAAACAGTGTAGGGCAGCTGAACACACTTGGAGGAGAGTGACTGCCCAGTTGCAGTGCAAGAGCCAGCAGACGTCTTGGCAGCATCATTCTAAAGGGACAGGAGAGAGAAGGACCTACATCATCTTCAGGATTCAGGTTCCACTGTCCAGGAGTCCAATATTCTAGTTGGAATAAATGGATTGTAATTGTAATGTCATGCCAGATACTGTTATTTCCCGAAGATACTAGGCTACTCAAAATTCTTCTTTCGAGATGTAAAATTAACAGAAGTTAGATGTTTGTATGAATTTGATCATGTTTTGATTAAAATCATTTTTTTTATTTGTGAGCTTAAAAGGAAAGCAAACAATACTTTACATATCATTTTCACTTGAAAATACTCTTCATTTTAGCTGGGACACACACACGCTACTTTTTACACACACACACACACACACACACACACACACACACACTATCTGTCTATCTATCTATCTATCTATCTATCTATATATATATATATATATATATATATATGCTCTATATATATATATATACAAATTTATGGATGTAGTGGAGACTTAAAACACTAGCACCTGTGCACATCTCCAGGAGTGCTTTGCTTTCTGTGAGAGACAAGGTGGCCTGTTACAAACTCATCTGCATAACAAAGAGACGCTTACCTGAACCAACACTGCTTCTGCTGCTGCTGCTGCTGCTGCTGCTGTGTCATGTGATGCACCGGCTCTGTTCATCCCAGCATTTGTACAAAATGTGCCAGCTATGGATGGTCATGTGAACTGAAATGTATATCAGAGTATTTTCAGTTATAGCAAACAATAATGTGGGGAAGCATTGATATGGAAATTGTGGCCTTGTGCTGATTTTTTGTTTATCTAACAATGCTGTTGCCAGCACTGACACATAAATGTCTATAATTTATGTGACTAAATCTGTGAAACATATATATGCTATATATAAACATATCGCTGCTGTCTCCATTTTTGTTTATTTTTAGTTTGTAACTAATCTGTATAAACAATCCTGTATCAATAGACCAAAAGAATTTCTCTACAATTAGTACAACAAAACTCTTATTTTACTGTGAAACTTCCTTTCACAGTTAAGAGCAGTTTGGCCTTCTCCTGTAAAGTTGCCATTTAGGAGATACTTGTCTTTCATTATTTCATTATTATTAAATGTTTACTTCATTATACTATCATACTTTCATTATATTAGCATATTCAAATGACAGTAATAATTTATTGCAATTATTTATTGGACAATTAATTGTCCAAACAAAGCAAATAAACAATGACATTTAAATTGGATGTAAAATTTGATCAAAATTAGAGCAATAATAATAATAATAATAATAATAATAATAATAATAATCTCTACCATACATTACATTGCTTTTATACTTTCCCATCCCTATGAACTCTATAGATCTCTTGCATGACTCTTTTTATGACTGTCTCCTGTAGTCGTATGATGGAAGGGACAGTTTTATGATTGCCCTTGTCACTTACGAAACATGACCGTCACCCACATTTTCTGTGTAATAAACATTGACATATCATGGCTAAATATGACATTGTTCTTTCACCGAAAGGTTGAACAGACAAATAGAAATCAGAAAAATCTCATTCTTTTTTTCTTTTTACAGAGCGTAACAATTGGACTATGTACTAGATGTGATGAGGTCTGCCGTTTAGACAGTATATTATCCCAGAAGTAACTGTGAACAATTATATTTTTGTTAGTTTCTGAGCACTTTTTGCTACAGATACAGTGATTAGATAATAATATAATAAATATAATAGATAAAAAACGACACTCTTTTAAATGGAAGTTATATTGTTAATAATATTCAGATATTTGAAGTGACATTTTGATGCTCTGTGATATATACTGCAGTATTAAAAGATACAATTATTTTCACCAGATTTCTCCAGACATTAATGATCCAGCATGTCATGATATTATTAATGCATACAGTTTTGAAGATTGGAGTATAAAAAGGGATATTGTACAAGCGTATTCTGCGTTTGATTATACCTTTATCATTTAAATATCACACAATATGAGAACAATGCTAATTATAGCATAGTTGTGCATGATATTGTGCATCCTGCGATGACTATTGTACATGCACATATTGTTAAGTCAGTAAATATAGTTACTTACAGGCTGCGCCGACAGTTGAACAGTTTTCTGCTTTCATATTAGGTTTTAGTGGTGGAACAATGGCCTTGAGTTCATTTGCTAATGGTGACATGGGACGAAGCTGCGCTTAGAAAAGCCCAGCAGTCGAACAAATCCTGGAAGCCGGATTACGACATGCTGGACCTGAAGTGCTCCCGTCCATGTTGGTATACTGGCAATTCCACAGTTGAAACGCAGTTCTCCATGTAATGAAGGCCATATTCGCCCTGGATTCCCTGCGTATGTGATGGCGCAGCCCAGGGTTGTTGGGTTCGCGTGCATTTTCTTCCATGGGATTTACACTCGCTGACCTTTCTATTTAGCTCCCACTGGCAGGTCCAGTTTGAGCCCTGTGAACAGTAGAGGCTGTAACCCTGCTCTGGGGAGGCGCTCTAACACACTCTCTGTGGGTGAGGGAGGAACAGCAGGTGTAAAAGGCCTCGTTTTTCTGTGCAGATGGTTCACGGCTGCTTCATATCATTTGCTGATGGAGGGAATGAGTCATAATCATCAGCTGCCCTGACATTACCACCCAGTGCTGTATTTTTATGTAAAACTGTTTGGCAGATTCTTAGATCCTGTAGTATAAATGATATACACAGAACAGCCATAACATTAAAACCACTCACAGTTAAAGTTGACTACCAGTACACTACAGGATTTTATTTTAGGTCATAGCAGGTTATAAATTGGATATGTCACACTTCAAAACAGAGTTTTGCTGATTTTAGGACAAAAAATATCCTTTGCACACTGCATGACTTACTGCTGAATCAAAACAAACACAGCCAAACACATGTTGCATTACATAAAGGACATAAAGGTTAAACATGAACTACGTCTCCTTGACTCTTTGCGTATGTTTGAGGACACTTTCATCAGTTTTCATTGCCTGTTGTCGATGACCAGTATATGAACAGTTTACATGGATTGACTAAGGACTGAAAAACTCTTTACTGGAAATTGATCATCCAGAATTTTTTTTGTGCTGAAAATGAGAGTTTTTATGAATTATTTGTAATGATTAGATTTACAAGGATATTTACAATACGATGTTGTTCAAAATACTTGACAGTGCTCCAAATAAAATAAAAAATTGTGTATTTTTTGTAAAATGTATAAATTATTATTTAGTTATGTATGAATATTATCCCTTTTCAGGACATTTATTCTGAGGGGTGAACATTATTATAACATAAAAATAGAGTCCGTAATTAGCCTCTCACTGATCAGTCAGGCCTGCATGCAGGTTGAGCATGTACACATGGACAGAGCAGTAAATATACTATGGAAGGCTCCTTGGCATTTAAACTGGGATATTATTCAGTTTAAAAGTCAGTTATTGTGTTTTCCTTGTGCTCCTGGCACATGCTTTGTATTTGTTTAGGTCTTATCTCCTCCCTTGCTCCGCCCATTCCCGTCTGTGTCTCATTTGTGACCCTGTCCCGTCCTAATCAGTTGTTCTAGGTGTGTCCAATGTTGTGTTGTATTTAACCCTTTCAGTCCTCAGCCTTCACTGTGAGGACAGAGTCTCACCTTGTGTTCTCAGCTTTATAAGTCAGGAAATCCTCGAGACACCGGCACAAATCACATACTGTACGGTTAGAAACTGCAGAACCTCCTCTTTCCAACTGTTGTGATTTTGGTGCAGTGAAGCATCTGCGAGTAATTCATTGTGGAAAATCATACTTTTATTAAATGCATAACTGTTTTTAGAAGCTCCTGTTACTAAAGTTCAATATAATAAAGCAGTTTTTATTACCTGTTGGTCATATTGACTCAAATATACAAATAAACAAATAATTTCAAGTTTTGTGTTGCTGTGACAAGCAGTTTTACAGATTGGCATGGATCCAAAATCCAAAAAATTAAGACCACCTGAATTTTTGAATACATTTTGTCACAGTAATAAGCTATATTATACAATGCTATATATATAATTTTTGATTTTCTGAGCTTACAGACACCAATCTGCAAATTTTCCAGTTTCAAATCTCCACATTCAAAAATAAGTAAACAAAAATCATTTGGGAATTTTTGATGACAACTTCATCACTTTCATCAAGATATTAAACTTCTGAAAGTATGGACACATCAAGTTATTACATATTTAAGAAGCCAAAGGCCTTCCATAATGATATCATCTCATGTAATTACTGTGTTATTACAAAAAAAAAGAGACAAAAACACACAAAAACACACAACTTGTAGCCAGGGCTCTAAGGGCTGAGACCCTTTGTCTCAGCCTGTCTATGTGAGTGCTTTTAGAAACTTGTTTATGTCAGTCATTGTAAACGCTGTTGTCTCTACTTGTTAGTCATTGTCTTCCAGTCGGTTTGCTTGTTTGTTTACCTTGTGTTTTGTTTTTCTAATGTTTGTTTGAGACCCATCAGTTTTGTATTTTGTTTATATTCATTAAATCCACAACCCCAGCACTTACCTCCGCTTCCCTCGTCTTCCTTTGTTCAGCACACCATCCTGACACAAGGCCAGACTGTCACAGATGGTAAACAGTGTTTACAGGGAATCACGTTTTAAAGACACACAGGATTGTGTTAAATCCACCAAATGTTTCTCCATAATAAATACCACTAACTATATAAAAATTAAGATGATTTGTGTAAATTTGCCATTTTGAAAATGTGTGCATCTTTGAATGCACTAACACTATTTTTACATGAAGCATAAAACAGACGTCGTAAAAATAGTATTATATATATATATATATATATATATATATATATATATATATATATATATATATATATATATATATATATATATATTAAAAGTACATAAAATTAAAAAAACATCCCACAAAATTGGCCTAGAATTCTAAAGGTTAAGCACTCACAAAAAAATGTTCTCACTGTGCATTGTTCAACCATTAGATCCCCAAAACTCATACACTGATTCAAAATCTGATTAGTAAAAACAACAACAACAAAAATAACTACCAGTTTGCCTTTAGTGCTTTCAACAAACTACATTTTCTCTTTTTTACTGACTGAAACAATATCTGGATATATGTAGATATGGCTTTATATAAAGCACATTTCGTAAACCAAGCAAGCTAATTAAACAAGCCTTTCATTCAGAGACAGAGCACAGCAGAGAAAGAGAGAGAAGAAAAAGTGTCACGACGGCAGGTATTTGTATAATTGCATTAGCCCGGCACAGGGGGAATTAACAGAGATAATTAACTGATTTGGCCTGTGGCTGTGACTTGACTGCTCTCAGAATGAGGAAGGTAATTCTCTGCTGTGCTCAGGCTAATTCATACAGTATGAATTGGAAATCTTAAAGTCAGCAAGGAAACACGAGTTTTTCTGCATTTCTGCAGTTTCTGCGTTCAGCATTAAGTTGAGCACAGGTTAAAGAACTGCACTGAAGCACAGATTAACAGCTGTTAAATTCTTAAGAAGCTATTAACATTGTTTTATACTTTATGACTTCTAAATATTTATAAGATAATTTCTCAGTTAATGTGTCATTATAATAATACCTAATGATACCTCCCCATCCCTTCATTCAGTGAACCTTATTCGATGGCAGACAAACGTTTAATTGAACGACGTCCGTCTCATCATTGACATGTCATGATAATTATATTTGTGACATTTTAGAATATGTGGACATTCAAAATTTCCTGCTGACCTTAATATCATTATTTGATCTTCTTCTTCATACACACTCTCTTAAGCTCCCACCATTGGTATGCGAGACTGTGAATGAGGTTGGAGGGGAGCAGAGTAGAGGAAGTGCGCAGAGCAGGACCAAAAAATAGTGATACAAATCTAGTGATTTCAAACCTGAAATTTGAAAAATAAATAAATAAATAAATAAATAAATAAATAAATAAATAAAATCTTAAGACAAGACATTTAGGCTGGGCCTTAACATTTGGGCAGTGCACTTTTGATGATTAAAACTTATTGGCTCTAGGCACCATCAATTTGCAGTGTTGAAGGCTGTAAGAACAAGTTACCTTTTTGCTGCTGCTGCTGATGGTGGTCGTATGTAGTTGAATGGTATGTTAACCTCCAATGCAGAGTTCATGCTAGCAGCATTTGTGAGGAGGAGTCTGGAATATGGAGGTTATTAGAAGCTGAAACAGTTAAAGTCAAGTGTAAGTAAACTATAATCGTTAAACATTGGTTAGGGCTCTGAGTGGCTCAGTGGTCTAATGTGCTAGTATTAGGATTCCAAGGATCACATGTTCTATCCGAGAGAGCAAAATTAGCAATGCTTTACATGTATCAGAGGAGGCATGTGCTTGTCTTCACCCTCCTAGTGTCAGGAGCATTGTATGGGATAGGGTCCTAGAGTCCTCATGGGGTTGGGCAATTGGCACTTTTGGAAAAACAAAACATTGGTTAGTAGATCACAGAATACTTAAACAACTTTACATCTTTTTTTTATTGTATGCATACTTTTTTAAGCAAGGTTAACATTTTACAGTGTTCAGTGTCCTCTGACTGTGGCGTATTGCACCTCTAACAATGCACTTTTATGGTTAGTGGATTGTATATTCAGATTTATGCATTTATTCATAGAGCTTAAGTATGTTCAGCAGAATACTGATTCAAGTACAAGAAGCTTTTTGAATCCTAAACAATTGGTTATTTGCGCCTGGCCCTTTCAATTAGAATGCAGTTTAGAGCAAGAGTCTTAATCAACTCAGTGAACTCGGAGAGCTGTTTTATTAATTCTGTGTAACGAGTGGTCATTATTGCACCCTTTTTCCAGTGCTTGCAACACCCTGACACATATGCACAAGCTTGAAGCTTTAAAAATCCGTATATTGGAACAGCAGGGAAATGCAAGACAATCAAACATTGTTTATCTGTATTTGGGGATTTTGTGCCTTTTTGGCCTTTTCTTCCCACTCTCGGCCCCGTAAAGATTTTGGGGCTTGGAACTTGGAGACATCGACTACGCCCATGAATTTGGTGCTGCCAAGACAAAGAAAAATGCACCCGCTGGGATGTGTTAAACAATGACTGGGATTACTGTAGCCATGAAGTAACACAGTTCACCGAAACGGGAGCGCGATACAGGAATTTGAGGAGTGATGACTGTTTTCCATACCTTCCAGCAGCACCTACCTTTGAGATAGTAATCATCATGAATCTCAAGCAGAGGCAGCTGGAAAATCTATAGGGCCTCATAGGGAACCTCTGAAGATATGAAGTCCATTTGTAGATCCAAGCAAGACTGTTAAACCAAATGAATAAGTCATGCGATACACGCCAACGTGTAAAATATTACTGCTCCCGCTCCATATGTTGAACGTTTTTATTCGAAGTTAACACGGGATGGTGTCTGCTTGAGTCAAAGAAGCCTATCAATTTCCATCCATACCCACAATGCATCAGAATTACAACTAACAATGAGGACTGATTGACTGGTGCGGGCCGATATGACTGTGACGCAGTGGCCTTACTGACTGACTGACTGACTGACTGAAAAGATTTTGAGTAATCTATAAATTGAATCTGTTCAATGTGTGCTTAATCTGGGTTTTCATTGTCGGCGTCTCCCACCTAGACCATTCCTCTCACATGCATAGAGGAGTTAATCAGTATAAGGAAATAAACACTCCTATCCAGTCAATTTCCCCTGTTTATGAAACCGTGCTCCCAACGGGAGTGGCCTGGCATATCAATTACAGTATGGTGTGACCTGATTTCTCTTTTGTTCTCGCTGCTGAGCACGAAGCAAATGTCTCCAGTCACACATTTGGAAAACATGCTTAGCGACCCATCAGTTGAACGAAGAGGACGTGTATTAGCTTTATCGTCGGAGATTCGGTTCTTTCCAAAGCCTTGCTCCGTAGCCCATTCTCTTATCATCCTTTAAAACTCGGTTCCTTCATTTCTTGCCATATGGCTTTTTTTTACTGATCCAAGTCGTCAGTCATATGAAACAGCTTTCCTTTGTGCTTTTTTTTTTGGCAGGGCCGCAGCATTATATCAGTCAGGCAGAGTCTTTTCCCCCTTTTTTATTCATTTTCGGTCAAATTGAACAGCTTGGGCTTAGGGAGGGACTGCTTTTGATGTCTCGGAAGCATTACCCACGGTGGGCACACAGTGAATTATGAAGAGCTTCTCGAAACTCAACACACTCATCAGCAGTTGGTGACATGAAAACCAGCTTGCTTCCAGATACATTTCTTCTCAACGTGTGCCTTGCTCTCACTCTCTTTCTGGGGCTTGCGGTGATATGTGGCTGACACATTGCATGCATGTGGTAACTGAACGACTCCCTCGATGAACTCGCTGTCGGAAAGGTTGCCTCGTGGAGTGATTGGGAAAACATGTTTCTGTACCTAAACATTACCTGAGTGTTTGGATCTTGAGTGCCTTGAATGATGAGGCACAGAAAACTCCCCCTGCTGTCCTCAAAAAGGAGCCCAAACTCATTCCTCTGTACAGGGTCGCAGAGCTCTTTGTGTAGACCATATGGGTCAAGCTGTTGCGTCTAATATATGACTGGTAGAACACCTGCAAATTTGGCCTAGGAGGCACATTCTGCTGCTGCCCGTCTGGAAGCAAGAGGCCCAGAATTGGATTAACACTGGAGGTGCGAACACAAGGTCAGGGGCACGTCTAGTTTTGAACTACAAACCACCAAAGGTTGCATCTTACGTCTGATAATATGTCCCAAAATAAGTGTCTGGGTCACATGCTGTGTTTTGAACTCATTAACATAGTAATTCTGCCATTTAAGAGAGCATTTTTTTGTGGTCCGGACAGAGAGAAGCAGACGCTGATGTAAACACAGCAATTAATGGGACAAATGCGTTAAACAGAGTCAAACAGTCCAGAGAGACAATACCAGACTGGACAAACCATAGACGGAGTCGAAAACAGGCGAAGATCAAAAACCGGCAGAATAAACACAGGACGAAACGAAAGGCAGGATCAGAGAACGGAAAAACAGACAGACTGATAACGATAAACATGGGTAGCACTGAGGGCTGCGAGGCAAAGCTAGACACTGAACAGGTTGAAAGACTGGATTAAAGTCTCTCCAGACCAGGTGACTACAATCAGAACTCTGGTGATCGGGAACGTGAGTCACATGATCAGTCAGGTAACAAACTGAAGGATTCTGGGAATTGGAGTCCGGAGAGACTGAGGGGCGCATGACACCTACAGGTTGATTTCCGGCCTGCAGGTCATCTTTTAGAGACCGACAATGTTCATCTGAATTTTACGGTGAATGTTGTTTACTTTATACTTCTGCTTTACATAAATAAATACTGAAAATGGCCGAATGAGGTTAGAAAACAAGTGTAAAACACAAAACAGTAGTAAATACAAACAGTTCTACACTACTAGTTGAGATATGTCTTCTTTGTTTAAAAATGCCCAATTAGTTAATTACATGAAAATAAATGATTGATAATTTTATGATTCAGTGTCATTTAAACAGCGCAATGAATTGTTTACAGTACAGCGTGAGACCGTGACTACCTGTGGCTGATGGCCTGTTTAAGCATCATGTATTTGTGTTGAAAAAATACAAAAATACATGCACAAATGGGCTTATCGGGGTGTTTTTGGTTGTTTACCAAAACCGCATTCGCATTCGACAGATTTGTAGCTAAAGAATTTGAATCAGACGGATGCGGATTTTCCTCAGCTCCGTCACATCCCTAGTATCTGTGCCTTCAAGGCGAGCTCTTGAGACAGCATCAGTAAGTAGACATTGCATTGTCCGGTTGGAATAGCACACCAGAGTGTGCACTTGGCGCTTTCTGCTGTGCCTCCACACACAGATTCATCTGTCATTTCCACCAACAGAAAGGGGGGCTCATCACTGAGGATGACTCAGTGACATTCGTAGTGATTCCATGGAAAAATGAGAAGGAATTAGCTCTTTTTAAGACCGGCCTAGCCCTACAGTAATCCATAATGAATTATGAACAGTTTCTTGGATTTAGCCTTTGAACAACACATGACCAAATATAAAATCAGGCGAAATGCATTAACTAATTTTAAGCATTTAGAGAGCTATGCTTTTCTTTTCTCTGAAAGAAGAATGGAATTAGTTAGGACACATGCTCATTGCTTAGCTATGCAACACGACCTCAACCTCATGTTTTATTATGTTGACACATTGATAGTGTGTGACACATTTTAGTACTTGGAATTGCATTTGCCCCGCCTTGCCAGCATGGCTGTCTCACCGATGGAGTCCAAGCCTTTGAACGCTTTTAAAAGGGCGACAAACAGATTGTGGATCTGCCATTTTCCCTAGCAGTCTGCCAATTTGTTGCCACTTGTATACTGATTGCCCATTTAAAAAAAAAAGTGGACAAACCCGCACCCGCACAAATCAATCCAAAGCCTCTAAAAGCCTTCTGATAAACATCAGGGAGTGAGGCCACTATCAGAGATAGATTTATGTGATTTAACCTGAGGAAAGAAGGAGAAGGGAAGAATGCTGTGAGTTTCTGTGCTGGAGAGGAATGAAAAATGACACTTTTCCTTCTGAGCATCCTTCCCTTGGCTGAGGATTATTGTTGCCTTGCGTCTTCTATCATATAAATAATGCTCTATCCATTATCCTCCTTGTTGTCTTCACCTGCCATTGTCGGTCATGTTACTGTAAGTTCACATTCTTGCCCTACTGTAACACTGCATGTTCTGCTCTTCGGTTTCGTCTGGGAGGAGCAGTGAATTTATGTTATGTTTGTCTCAACTACTGGCTTGATTACTACCTGTCAGTTTTCTGCAGCTGTGCTTGAATATTTAATCGTGGAGTCTGAACAGAGTTAGTAAAATATTGAACAAAAGTGATGCGGCGTAGCCTAGGAAAAATATAGAGCATGTACACTTTCAGAGGTCCTTCAGCTTCAAACTGTGGGGGAGCCTCTTAAGTTACTTCAAGGAACCTTCAAGAAACCTTTGTCCTTTTACTAAAGGTTCTTTGAACTGCCTTTAGAGGTTCTTCCACAGTTTTAAAGTGAATAACCTCTAAAAGTTCCTGAAGGATCTTGTCCTTTTCCTAACATTAAAACTACTAACAGATCAAGTAGTAGTAAATAACATTGGTCTTCTTGCACTGGTACCTGTGAAAGGATGGGGTATATCCAGCATGAAGTCAACAATCAGTTCTTGAAATTACATGTAAATGTGAATTGAACAATTTTAATGACGACAGCAATTGTACGTTAACAGGGCACTGGCCCTGTTGTTGGCCTAGGTCTTGTAACTTCTGTACCCTCAGATACCCTACAAAGATAACGGATGGAGCCAACCAGGAGAGCCCAAATTTGTGCTAATAGGGAAGAAGGAGGTAAATGGCCATTCTTCGTTATTCCCTTACTCTCTAACCCTATAGCGAGGATAGTCCCAGTGAGATTTGGGATGTAATTCCACATGTTTGTCGAATCTGCTTCTCCCCAGCAAACAGTGTCTCTACAATGCTGCTGAAGCACAGCAACACCTGCATAAATCAACATACTTTTGCCTGTCATACTGACTACACGCTTGCTTGTTTAAGCAATGCATTTCCCTTATCATTCACAAAAACTTTGAAAACCATCACATAACCTCAGTTTAATGTTTCTGACATTAAATTCAGAACAAGCTGGTTTATGACACTGTCTAAAGAGGAGGCTGGAGTAATTCTTCAGCTGGAACTGTCTGTCCCACCTTAAATGGTGCAGAAGTTACAAGCACCAGATTGTAACTGCAGTACTTAAGGTGGAATTTCAACTTAATGCTCTGAATTACATCATGGCATTCTTCTTCTTCTTCTTCTTCTTCTTCTTCTTCTTCTTCTTCTGGCTGCTCCCTTCAGGGGTCACCACTGCGGATCATCATATTTATGATACGCATTATAGTTTTGGCACAAGTTTTACGCCGGATGCCCTTCCTGACGCAACCCTCACCATTTATCTGGGCTTGGGACCGGCGCCAGTAGTGCACAAAGTACACCCCTAATGGCTGGCTTCCACTTTTCTCCTTGATTCTTAATATTTAATTGATTCAACTGATTCCATATCTGAACAACTTACTAACTGCACATTTGAAACTGATATACACAGAAACTTTCCATCTTTTTTTTTTTTTTTCACCAACACTTTTTAAATTTCTTATTTTAAGTTCCACAATGCTTCTCAGTTCTTTCCCTCACTGCCTGTGTTGGGAAATATCTGCGTGAGCAGTATAGTCCATTTGGGCAGCACAAGTCTAAACTCATTGGAATCTAATTATACAGGATTTTAGTGCAAACACAATCGTAATTGCTGCAAAATTACTATCCATTATGTGCACCACCCATGATGTACATGACTAGACTCTGAAATTACAAAGAGAAGCACATTAGGAGTCTAATGTGACGTGATAGGACTTTTGCTTTTGCTTTGTAAAACTGATTCAGCTCTGTTTAAAGCACTTTTAAGTTATATTTGGAAACTGAGACATGCTTTTTACTAAAACACAAGATCTAGATATATCAGAGACTTTAATCAAGTAAGAAAGTCTGTCAAGTACATGTGCTTAAAGGGCAACAGCAGTGAAATTACTAAAACATTTAGCAGAAACACAGTCTGGTAGCTAGTGAATGTGTTTGACCTTACACAGAAAGGTCATTCTTTGTCTGCGTGTCAGAGAATCTCAGGGTAGCATTGGATTTAATTCACATGACCTAATGCCATCAGGGACAAGGGACCCAACTTAGAAACGGTGCTGAGGCTGGTGTCCAGCTTGTTAGTGCTGCACCCAGTGATTCTGAATGATGACTGTAGTCAGCATGCTAATGCTGTGGAAGCACTGCTGGAACAGGCTGTTCACCATCATGATGAGGCCATTTGATTATTTCATGTGATGAACTGTGTTGTCCTCTAACACCCCCCCCCTCCCCCCTCTACACACACAAACACACACACCCAATACCTTCAGATCCCTGCTCTTATCAATGACATGTTGGATAAATGAGTTCTGGAGAACAATGGAAATGTGAAAATTCCTGTATTTTTAAATATTGCAATATTAGTATATATTGCAGAACAATTAAACATCTCGATGTAGTTTTTTTTTCAGTAAAGCACACTTGTACTATACATAGTTCAGTATACAAAGGCTCTCTCTGGTAGCTGTGACACATTTTGGCTGTTGATGTTCATTTTGTCAACCTTCAGAAATGACATTTCATTTGCCTTGAGACTTGCCGTGGGAAGACTTAGTGACCTGTTCCCACCATTGATTGAAACTCTACAAGTCTACACTTTATTCCCATGTCTATTGTTTCATTTCAAACCTTTCGTGGTGGTATGCAGAGTGGTATGTTAAATTTTGTCCACATATTCATGGACCTGCCTGTATACGGCCCCAATAAATGAGAAAGTCGATTTCCTTCATGTGGTTTATATCAGTGAGAAACAGTGTTTGCTACAGTTCTTGATGACAAGCACATGTCTTTGGCATGTAAATAATGTCTCCACTGAGGTGGACAGAATTCTTTGAATAATGTACTGAGGCCGGGTTTAGTCCGATAGATTTTCATGTAACCTTTTTAAGTTGCTGTCTCAATTTTAAGCAACATGGGCCAAACTCTGCTACATATCTCAGGGCCTGTTAGTTATTGCCCGAAATAGTCACAGTAAATCAGTGCCTTTGCCCTCTGATCGGTAAGCAGTTCACAGTTTCTGTTGTGGTGCATTTGGAAAGGGAATAGTGCTCCAGGTGTGATAAAAAGAAGCATGACTGTGTCTGTTTTCGCCTTGGACTGTTTGGGTTGCTGCATTCAACCGTCTAGTCTGCATCTTCAAACTCTTCCAACTAAAAGGAGACTACAGCTCTTACGCTGCTTCAGTCGAGTTGGGTAGCTGGAGGGCAATGCTCAGTGACCCCTCAGAAAACACAAACACTACACTCAAAGATGGGTACTCAGCTGCCATCTTATACCCTATTGTTGGATTTCTATCCGCTCTCTGTTCTTTTGGAAACTGAGCTCTCTCGCCCTGCTCTCTCTCTCTCTCTCTGCTCTCTCTCTCTTATGCTCAGTCCTTCCCAGACGCCAGAAAGTAGAGAGCCACATCAAACTCTTTCTTTTTCCAAGCGCAACTGGTTTCTTTCCCTAGCCATATGCAAAGAGTGAAATATTAACAGGCCTAGACCCTGGGTGGAAGGATCAATGGTGGATAACACATTACTTGTCACTCTGCTTTGTATTAAGGCTCCATCAGTGCCAAACAGTTTAAGAGCTTTGGCCAGGCTGGAAGTAAGACACGATTTTGCCTGAGGCCTCAGTGGAACATGTGTTCTGATTGAGAAGCTGGGGGGCAGGTGTGGAAGCTGTAGCACTGCGGTTTCCCCTCACCTTCCGAAACTCCTAGCTGCCAGGCTACGGAAAAGACAATCAAAGGAAAAAGAATAGGAGCACAATGAAGGTTGCTAACAGAGGCACATGCTGAAGTATGCTTGTTATTACACACCTTGGATAATGCAGAATTTCTCAAAGGGAGAATAAGCCCAATCCAGGATAAGTGAACATAGAAAGCACAGAATGTGGTCTTATCTAGCTACGTGATTCTAAGTAATGTGTTTTAAATTATATGCTCATCTTCTAAAAATGTGGGATGTGTGGGATGCAATGCTATTGCAAGAGGAGGGTAAAGGTTAACAGGAACAATAAATAATAAAAGATTACCTTGATTTGAACTAGGACTGGACAATATATTGGTATTTATATCTATATTGGGATATAAACAGCAAGATATGAGACGATACCCTTTATATTGAGTTTAAAAATTTTTATTTTTGAATCTTGCAAATATGCATCTGTTCAAATATAGTAAAGACATCATTGTCTCATAATTGTTTCAAATGTTTCACATCATATATCCGCATATCATTTTTGGTCCATATCACCCAGGTCTAATATGAGCAATGTTTATTGATCTCCACATACAGTAGTGTCTCTCAGTATAACTTTGAGTATAATGCAACATGCCAGATGTTTGGGGATGGAGTTGTTCTGTCATAATCCATCCCATGCAGCTTGAACGTTCTCACTCAGTCCTGCAGATTGTGCTGTAGGTGTGGAGTGTTTATAGCACATCCAATAGCATCCCACACCTTTTCAATCAGGGATAGATCTGGTGATGCAGCTGGCCACGACACAGTATCTGTGTCTTGAAGACAAGCTCTTGAGTCAGCAGCAGAGTGTTGTCCAGCAGAGTGTGTTCAGAAAAGGTAGGACCACTGTTTCCATGTATGTAATGTTAGGCTGTCAAAGGACCTGTAATGAAGACCAAAGGTGATCTGGCATCCTATGAAATCACACCCAACAACATGACACCAGGTCAAAAGTGGGACTTGTCACTGAAAATGACCCGCTGCCATTCTGAGTGACTCCTTGACAGGTTGGCACAACAGCATTACAGTTATACATCGCAATCTTTCTGGGTGCAGCTATTTTTTGATGATTAGTGTGTAAATAAATGGCATTGTTTTTTAAGTAGATGTTTACTGGCCGGGTTAATGCCATTAAACACAGTTTTCGCAGATGGCGTTGAAACAGTACTGGTAATGTAGGGCTGTTTGCTTTGGGCTCTTGCTGCAGTATTGTGTGTGTGCGCATGGTGTCTCAGGATTACAGGTGGAGAATGACAATCATCTGGGCTCCATAGCAGCACTGCTGCCTGTCTGCGTTCCCCCGTGTGTCTGTTAGAGGAGCAGAGAGAGGAGCAGAGAGAGGAGAAGATAGAAGGGCCTCCCTGCTGGGGAGATTTAGACGCAGGGGTGAAATTCTCCACTGGGAGCTGCAGTGAAAACCACGCACCATTCGATCAAAGCGCCCCGTGAATTAATTAACTCGGCATGCATTATTCAACACATTTCAATTGCTATACTCATAATAGTGTTGCTCCACTCCTCAAGGGAACAAAAGGACCCACATAATGTCTGATAATGCAGAGGCATCCTGGGCCTCCAGAGGAAACTACCCTAAGGATTTTTTCCTGCCAGTTTTTCCTTTTTTTGGCTTTGGAATGTTGCTTCTAATGATGAACTTAGCAGCATGTTTGAAAGCATGTTATTGGTTGAGCTGCATTATTTTGGTGTTTTTTCCCTGAATTTGAATAATTTTTTCCTCAGTTGATGAGATACTTTATGGCTTGACGTAAAAATATTTAACCAGAACAGAAAGGATTTGCATTGTTGCATCTACAGATGAACCAAGGCCTGGGCGGTATATTGATATATCAATATTGGGATATAAACAGAGCAAGAGGTGTGGGATGGATGATATATCAATATTTATATAAATTTATTTCAGAGGAAGGATTTCATGGGGTGTCCTATTTTTTTCACCTCATATATCATGCACATCATTTCATATTTCATATGTCACCATTTTTGGGATATGATTATTTGTCCATATCGCTCAACCCTAGATGAACTATTCACACTGATAATATTGTGAAATATGTCTTCTGTTATCCCATTTATTGTCTCGTGCCAATAATTATAGTGCTGGGTTTACCTGTAAAACATTATTTTATGGTAACACTTTAGTGAGAACTTGCCTTCATTGGCAGAACACATTTTTTTAATGTATTGTTTATGCCATTTTCCCAATTTTTCCCCCCTACTAATTTAGAAATGCCAGTTACCCAACCCCCTAAGCTGTCTCCCACATCACATGTCTGCTTTCGGCACCAGGGGGGAGAAATTGTCCACGTTTCCTCCGAGTCTTGTGACGGATGCTTTTCGAACTGCCGCCATTTGTATCGTTGCTGGGCAGCTTGGAGGAGAACAACAAATCCCCGGTTCTGATGACAATAGATGATATGATTTTCAGTAGAGGATATGAATATTGAGTGCCCTGCTCAAAACTGTATTCCACACTGTAATGGTTAAGCCATTACTACGTAGTTCATGTGTATCCTGAACTGTTCCTAGTTAATGTAAGAAACAGAAAATGGAAGATGTGATGATGTCACTAACTACTTGACCAACTTAGATCCTAAAATCCAACAGAAAACATTTGAGTCATTTGAGTTTTTTCTTTGCATGTAGACTGTGATCATTTGTTAGATTTGGGATCAAATTTAGCTTCCTTGGATTGCAGACTAAAGAAAATGGTTTGGGATTATTTATCAGTGAGTGTTTCAGCTCAGAAAGCAGCTAAAATGAACAAATCTTCAATTGAATCAAATCCCAGTTTAAATGCTAAAGGAGACTTTCAGTGCATGTTTACTGCTCTGTCCACATGTACATGCTCAACCTGCATGCAGACTCCAACTGATCAGCGAGAGGGGGCGGGGCTAATGATGTCATTGCCCCAGATATAGACAGTCTCTTATAAATACTTTTTGAATGTTTTGAATAAAAGTACATCCAACTATGAAAACATCCTGCAAAATTAACCTAGAGTTCTAAAGGTTAAAGAAGAGAACAGACCTTGACCAGAGGGTATTGGGAATTAAAGAGACACCCCAGGCTTGTAGCATTTGCTACACTGCCTTATGGCTGTGTGGAAACTTAAAGAACAGGTCATGCTGTGCTCAGTTAATGGTGGAGAACACAGCCAGCTTGAACATCTCTCCTAGTCTCTTCATTTTGATTTGGAGTGGCATACGGCACCATCGTTCACCTGCAATCTCACTTTACAATGAGGCAGTGTGTGACATCTTGAACTAAATCATAGGTGATGCTGCTATTTATGACATGTGGGTGACAGCCTCTTTCACAGCCAGGGCCAACAGCAGGAGTTTACATGGGTGAATAGAAGCCAATATGGTTTTCAAGGAGAAACGTGTGTACAGTGAGCAGCAGAGGTAGAGGAGCTTTTGTCTTGACAGCATAATCTCACTTACAGTGGAGCCCATATGTTTGGGCTGTGACCATTGTTTGTCTTCTAAAGGAGGTTACACTGTAGAACACTGGTTAAGATGTTATGGATGAATCACTTTGTGATATTTAGGGTTGGACAATATGGACAAAAATATCATATCCCAATATAGCTGGATGGTGACACACAATATACAATAGAATATATACAATTTATGATGAAATGTGATCCTGTAACTAACTTACACAACAGTTAGTTCCAGTCATGCATGGTTGGTTAAGAAACATTGAAGCTGTGCTGTGCTCCTGTGTAAGGAGCTGGAGAAGGAGCTGCTAGCTGTGCAGTGAGCGAGTGGAGTTTAATGTGTTGGTCATATATGGAGCTGGAGTAAGCAGCTGCTGGCTCGCCTTCAGCTCCTGTCTGCCTTATTTACATTGTTCATCAGTGCCAGTAAAGCAGCACTTTGTGATACTGGAAAATCAATAGGCCTGCCAAATGCAAATGCACATTCATTCTTAAGAAGCAAGAAAGCACTGGAAAGCTTTGCTATAGCAAACAACCTGGAAACGCCATGGAAGAACACAGCAGTAGATGAACGAGTTGCAAGTCTGAAGTCTGGATGTGACATAATTTCAACTCGGACTTGAGTCGCTCACTCAAGTTCATATAGAGGCATAGAGGAAACCAGTTGATGTGAAGGATAAAGTAAATGCAGGACTCAGGTCTGGGAAAGAAGGCAACTCTCTGCAAACAATAATCAAATGTTTTTGTTGGAAAGGAGAGTCCTACACAAATGTAGCAAACTGTGCTCCCCTGTCAGCAGCGCATTTAATATGCTCATTACTCAAGTCATTTTTGGCAGGATCAGCATAGGGCAGTGTATTACACAGGCACAATATGTGCAGGGCATGGGCTGTGCACAGGAAAGTTCTCTCTAATCCTCTAATTAAGACTAGAGTGGGACTGCATCTGATACTCTCCACCCTGCTCCCCATAGTACCTAATGATGGATGACAAACACAGAAGAAAGCATTTCAAGGGTTTGCCCAGCAGTGCATTAGCTCTGTATTAGGTAATTCAAGGCGATTAGAACCAGATGTGTTATACTGCGAGCCACCTAAGGACTATCCAGTTTGTTTGAATTAGTGTTAATCAGCATCTCATTAATTGAGAGGAGTAATGGTAGGAATAAAGAATGAGGTAAACTTTTGTACATTTACTAAGATTGAAGATTGAGCATTTACATTGAGAACATAAACTGTAGAACAGTAGAATGAATAAGTACACGGCAGAAAAATCTATCTACAGTCGTGTGAACAAGTTAGGACACACTATGAACACCTTTGACTAATGTATTTAACATAAGAAATGTCTTTTAGGACACCCTTTGCCTTAATAGGGGGTATTTCGTCCTTTGGCTGAAATAATGCTAATTTCTCCTATAACTGTCTTCCAGCCTCCGACCTTGACTGGAAAAAGGATTTTCTCACTCCTCCATGTGGAATTCTTTCAGCTGTGTCAGTCATTGCACTTACATTGGTCTTACATTTTCCTCAAGCCTCCTCTGATATAATGCAGATTTCAGAGTGGTTTCTGTGATGAGAACTCTTCAGCAAAGAAGTGCAAACCAGGACACTTCCACCCCCATGCTTCACAGTTGGTATGAGGTGCTCAAATGGGTTTGTGTTTGGTTTGAACTAAATATGCCTTCTCTTACTGGGCCCAGATACGGTAGTTATTTGGATTCATCTTTCCACGTCACATTGTTCCAGACATCCTGGCCTTTGTGTATTTGTTCTTTGGCATCTTGCCCAGATGTTTTCTGTCACATAAATCAAACTTTCTGATGGTACATACATGGTTTTACACCCGCTTTTCCAAGAACTACCTGCAGGTCCTGTTATGACATTTTAGGATTTTTGGAGACTTCTTTATGCATCTTGTGGTTGGCTCTTGGGCTGAACTTGCTAGGACAGCCTGACCAGGCCATGTTAGCAACTGTGTTAAACGTTAAATGATTTTCTTAGTTCTTCAAACTAATGTCTGAGGTTTAAGTAAGACAGGCTCCTCCAAAATGATGGTCTAATGCAGCTGATGTGCTGCACCTGATTCTAATTTTAGGTATTTTAAGTAGTAATAAATCTTGGATGGTCTGACTTTTGTACTTTTCATAATTATGCTTTATATGTCATTTCTAAAAGACATTTCTTCAGTTGTATGTGTTTAGTTATATCACCTTCATCTCTCAATATAGTTAAAATGTTGACCAAATGTCCATATGTTTAAATATGTAAAAAAGAACAATGTTTTTAATGTAGTGTCCTAATTTTTTCACTTGACTGTATAAGGGACTGGGAGTTATATACTTTGTCCTGCACTGTCGAAAGCTGGTTCTGATTCCTTTGTAACTAATCTGCCACTAGCATTGTATGGCCTATTGGCCTGCAAGGATTATGTGTGCTGGTCTAGTTGTTTCACTGTTCCACTTTCCTCTTGACTGAAGACATTGAGGCTCTCTTAAGTATCCTATACATAGTGAAGGTCTGTAGGATCTTCAGGCTCATTATTAGTGGGGAGGATGCTAATTTTCTCTTGGTCCCTTGCCAGTTTTTTATTCTTTGCAGTGAAGGTTTGAACTTTTTGCAGGGACTGGCTGCTGATTTGCCTATTTGAGCTAAACGTCACCTCACAACACAAAACAATCAAGCACTCAAGAGAGAAAAGACACCTTCTGCCTAGAACACAAAATCTTTAATCTGCTTTTTCTAGGCTTGCAGACTCATTTTGGTTGTGATGGCTGTCCGTGCTAAGTGGAGGGGACAGGCTGGCGTAACATGCCCGGATACAGCTGGATGTCAGCCTGGCTGTGAGAGTTTGGTCTGCGCATGGCTAACTCCCTCTCTAATGTCTCGGCTAGGCTCATCTGTGCTTTGACAGCGAGTGGTCCGTCTACCCTGGCCAGGCTTCAGAGCCTGTCATTCTCCCAGCAGCATGGAGCAAGAGCACTAAGCCCCACATCACAACCCACACATTATACGGGGGTTTATTGGTAAAAGGCAGACATCCTCCAGTGCGTTTTTCAAGGCACAAGCAAAAAGAAAAGTGCCTCACTATACTGAAACCTACAGCATCCATGATTACCAGTTGTGCAGAAGTACAAAATACAAAAAAAATAATCATGTGAAATCTATGCCGCTTCAAATGTTCAAAGCAGAACATTTTCTCTTGGCTTTAGTGAATAACAAACTAGATTTTAACCTTTAAAACCTAGGCTAATTATTTTGTAGTTTGACATACTAGTGCATCTCAAAAAATAGAATATTATTAATAACCTCGAGATCACAATTTCATTTAAAAAGGTCAACTGTCATCTTTTATATATATTACATGTAAAGTCACATTTTAATTCACATTTTTTTTTGTTCTTCGGTTTTGGCTTATAGCTCATGAAAACCAGCAATACAGAATCTCACCAAATGTTTTTTTCAAATTAAAAAAAAGATTTATTTATCAATTTGACCATGTTTTAATCAAACTTTAATTATTTTGTTGTATTGATATGTTATATATATGTGGTTTTTATAAGGTTTTCAGCTGTTCACTCATTGATCATCACACACTGATCAAGAGACCATGATTAGATAGCGTAAGCCTTCTAGTTTGCTATGAGATATGTAGGTTACTTTGAAGATTTGAAGTTATGAAGCCTAGAAAACAGCATGTAACTGCCCTCAAAGTGTGGATAAGGAGTTCTAATGGTTACACAAACACAGAGAGCTTAAAGAAGCTGGCGTGTGTTTATTACCGATAAACTTGGGTTCTGTGTTCTGGGTGAAGCAGGTTAGAAGAATGGAGTTAACGAACTTTTTTACTAGTGTAATCAAGCTAAACATATTGTTAACTCAGATTGGTTCTTTAGCTAATGTGAAGTGAGATGGGCCAAATTAATCGAAACAGGGTAAAAGTACTGAAGAAATGTCTCAGAAAAGACAGTCTTCATTTTCATCACAGAACTACAAATAATAGTTAGAGGAGAATCTTGAAAATGAGTTGACGGGGCTTTAATAGAACAGATGACCTCCACAGATATCATTTGGTATTTGTTAAATTGCTCTTGAATAACCCAGTCTGTCCTGCTAGACTTTCCGTGATTGTACTCTCATCATCACAGCAAACCTATACTGGACAGGCTTTCCAGTGATCAGTGAAACCCTATGTTTACGATTTCAAATAAGCAGCCAATCATCAGTGATATGGAAACAGACGCATAATGCTCATGTTTGGTCAAACTCAATTGCTTGTTCTGCTCCAGGAGACAGAAGTAAAGGCTGTGAAATAAACATTTGATGGTGAGACCCTGGAACTGGGAAGTGACACCTTGACCCCATTTTACTGCTGATTGTTGGAGCACGACTGAAGAATTCCTTCTAGTTTGGATTGGAAAATAAACGACAGTCTCTCATTCAGATTCAGTGTTTGGTATATAATATACAACCCTGCAAACACAGATGTTGTGCAACAGCTTGCATGAATGCAAGTTGAGGATTCTTCTAGTCTTTAATGTGAGTTGATGGAATGGTACTATATTGGGATTTCTACCAGAAGAGGACTATGCAGAATTGTTTATTCTGACCAAAGATATACAGTTTGGCATTGGCCTCATAGTTGGGTCAGGTCTTGAAACATCTGGGCCTTCTCAGATCCTGCTGAGTACCAACAGGACCTAACTGGTGGTGGCAGGGAGGAAGGAGGGAAAAGCGAGATGTCAGTATCTGTGAAGCAGCAAAGGGGCGTGTGAGTAAGAACCTTTTGAAGACAGGTGGGGGCAAGTGATTGTTTGAGGAAGGAAGGAAGGAAGGAAGGCCTTTGAGTCTCTTGATAAAACTTTCACTAATGTTTTCATTTACTTGGAAATACACAAAGTAAAAAGCTCAATAAGTGAAATTTTGCATGGATGCTGCTTACTCACGACTGCAAATATGGATGTTTTGACCCATTCTGAACCCTGTTGTGCTGTTACAAAGTAGTCTCGTGGCACAAATCCCAGTTACCCCATAATGGGAGCTGATCTATATCTAATTTGCTGAAATTAAGTGAACAACAGGTATGATTGAGGATTTACACCATAATTTGCAGGATTAGTGGCACGGCACAAGGGCAGTGTTTGAAGTCTGGCCAAGCCAAGACCAATCGATTGGCAGTCAGTACCAGTGTGAAAGGCATTATCTCGGAAAAAAAGGCTGCTGCTGAGACGAGCAGTGGATGGCCAGTTTCAAAGAAACATACGTGGTCTCATTCACCTCATTTGCTACATTGGTTGCTTCTTGGTGGTCCTCAGAGAGAGTGAGAGCGAGAGTGAGGCCAGTTATGTTTTCTTGGATGCTAGACCTTGGCTGGTTGTGGCATTATCAGTATTAATGTCTTGTCCCTGTTGAGAAGTGCTACAAATAGAATACAGTTCTCTGGAGCAGATAGACAAACATGAACCTCTTGCCCAGTGCCAGGCATAGTTCAGAGGGGTATAAAGCCCCCAAGCATTGAGCCGTGGAGCAGTGGAACTGTTTTCTCTGGAATGATGGTTCTCCATTTAGTACTTTTGGGATGAGCTGGGAGTTGGGGATGAGGTGACCCCCCAACGCTCTTGATGCTGAATGAAAATCCTCACAGCAATGTACCAGAATCTAGTAGAAAGTCTTTTTTTTAATACTCTTACCTTTCCCTGTGTTACCCTAGAGTAACGTCCTACAGAAGAACTTGATTTGTAGCTGCGATTTACTGACAATTGGCAAGGGGTGTACAGAGGACAGAGGGACAAGAGACAAATCCACTTGAGATTTTCTCAACTGTCTAACAATGGTTTTTCATATGTTGAAGCAGCTTCCAAAATATTCTTCAGACCAATTGTAGAAACACCTATCTGATGTCACCTGACCCGGCTCGCCCCTACCCTGCTGTCGTCTGTGATGCTGTTCTCTTTGGGATCCGGGTATTAGCTCACTCATGCCACATTAGAGACTGCACTGCCTGCCCATACTTACAGTGGGCATATTTCTTACACTCTCACATTCTCTTATAACTCATACTTCTCTTAGTCTGAGGGAGATTTTTCTTGCCACTGTCGTCCACTGGCTTGCTCAAAAGAGGCTTGGACCCGGATGTCTGCAAAGCTGCTTTGTGCCTTCATTGTGAAAAGCATTATAAATAAACTTTAATTGATTGATTGATTGATTGATTAATTGATTGATTGTCCCAACTTCTACTCTGAACTTTATTCGGGGTGTTTTGCAACATTTTGTTTCTAGTCTCAATAGTGTGGAGTCAGACATGGAAGATAGGCTCATAACTGCTGTTTCTTCTTTAATTCATTTTGAAATCAGCAATACATACAGTTTATACACTCATTCTCAAAAATAGTTTTACCCAGAAGGAAGTCAGGCTGTCTCTGTTCATACCTCTAGGATGAGGGAGGTGTTTCTTGTTGCTGGAAAGCTGATGCATTTACCTAAGATGATATGTATGTTCTAAAAATACTATGAAGGCTCAGTGGGCCACTGGAAGTGCCACAAATAGCTAGCAAAAATATATTCCCATTTTTGTCCTGCTAATCATGATAAGGTATATGCTACAACATTTCCGCTCTGTTGCATATTGCCTAGTCTTTGCTTGATACATCACCCTTAATGCAATCATGCGCTGAATGCAATGCTAATGGGCATCATAATTTTACTTTTTTGACATTGAGGGATATAATGTGTGGTGTCCACACTGAAAAACATAGCTTTTTTAGCCCCATCAGCTGAATTTATGTGCACATGAGATTGTGAAGGTGTCCTGTCTTCCCATCCCTCTTGTTTCTATATAAAAGTGCTGTGTTGGCTGAACTCCAGGCCAGATCCGGGCAAATATAGTGTTGAACTAGGTCTGATAAATAGGAATCACCTAAATATGAGGGCTTCTCAATATGCTTAAGAGAACTAGCAGTGGTTTTCAGTTCTGGTCCTGGTCCTGCAGTACCACTTTCCCAGGTTGAAGAGTTTCCCCCAATTCCAAAACACTTGATCCAACTAATGAAGTACCTGACTCATCTTGCTGAGATGAACTTGGTGTGTTACAGCAGGAAAGTGCTAAAATCAGAAGGGCAGTTGTGCTCCAGGGCTGTTTCTCAATATCAAGAATGCTAAGAATGGACGTACCTTGCAAGAACGGATTCACCAGAACACAAAAACAGGACTGTTGAAATGTACTGTGTACCAGCTTACCTAAGGATACCACAGGAGGGTGTATGAGCCTCACAGGCGTAACAGAGCAGACAATCGCCGAAGAAGGATTTGACAACTTCACTATCCATTTCTTGCTTCATTTTTAAAAAGCAGACCCAGGTACATCATTTATTAAAGTATGACCACTTAGAACTGTGGGTCTGACCAGCGTTTTCTGTCATGGCGACAGCGCTGAATGCTGCACATTTCGTTCTTGCTGGCAAGTCACCCATCAATGCATCCTCAGTTTTTGGTGCATAACAAGAAAACATCCAGGAACTTTTAATGATCTTGGTAGCTGCAGTCTCGAGTATTGGAATGCAGATTCAGCAGTGGAAAATGATGTGGCAAGAACACAAGGATGGTAGAACACACAAGAATGCATATTAAGAAAGAGCCCAAGACCAGAATTGAGAACCACTGGTCTAAGTGTTTAATAATTTAGTTCTTTTCAGCACTATTCAGGTGTGACAGTTTCTTTATTCAAGTTGAATTTCGTGGCTACTTTCGAGTCAGAAAGAGAACAAAAGAGGGGGAAATAGGAAAATGAGACCTGACAAACCGGTTACTGGCAACTGGCAGGAATTTTGATTGGTGGATCCCAGAAAGCAGTCAACCATCAGTGGAGCTTTCATTGGTCCATCAAATCTTCTGTATAGAGTGACGGGGAGGAGAGAGAGAAAAGGGAAAGTAAAACACAAAACAAAAGGACTATACTTGTTGCTCTACCATGTAACACCAGGACTTTGTGTTAGGACTAATAATATTGGAATTATTCGGGAACTGTGCAGGTTTTTAAATTTCATTATGAATTTAATGTAATCTAGTAGAGGAGGGTATGTATGCATTGATGGAGTCCTGTGCTAGAACTGTTTATTAATGTATCTTTATTGTAAAGTATATGAAAATATCAGATATAAGCATTGCCCCAGAATTCCCATATTGGTGGTGCATTCATAATTATTTCATGTAAGTAATAGCACTGAGGACTTGATTCCTTGATTCCTTAAAGATGACTCAGTAAAGTTTAACTTTATATTAATGTCTAGCTGTGTGTTTCACACTTTAATGGGATCTAAGCTGACATGCCTCCTACCTGCCTCTCAGCACACCAGACAAGGGCCTGCTGATTTAGAACACAGCTTGCCTAAATGCAGCCATCAACCTATGTTTCACTGCACTCCCTCACTTCAAAGGTCTCTTCCTCATATTCTCTTTCTTTCTGTTCATCTATCTCTTATTGTTTCAGATTGGTTTAACACATCCAATACTTCAGACCATTGACTCCTCCTTTAGCTACACTGGAATGATGAAGACTAACAGGGCTAACACAGCATGACTGAACAGCAGAGAGAAATATGGTTTGTCTGGTCATGTGGGTCCCGCAGCCCCGGAATAATCCTTACAATTGTAGGGAAGGAAATACACAAGAGACGGAATGCTAGAGGAGGGCTCTTTGCATTTGTTCGCACTTCAAGCCACACTTGAAGAGACCGGGGTTTATATAGAAAGGACTGCTTGACATTTTACAGTGTGCAAATGCTGACCATACTTATGATGTTCACCATTTCCTGCCTGCAGAGTGAGAATATCTAACATCGAGAAAGAATAGAATAGAAGAATAGAATAGAATAGAACTTTATTGATCCCTTGGGAGGGTTCCTTCAGGGAAATTAAGGAAGGTGGTCTTATGTACTGATGAAGTGAGCTGAATCGGTAAAACCATCAGGAAGAAGTGAAATGCATGTTAACGTAAAGCAGCTGAGAAATAGCAGGCAGTTACTTCTCATAGAAACAGATGTTAGGACAAACAAAGTATAGATTAGGAATGTGTGCAGATGTGCACAGCAGCATTTACAAGCAGCTACTTTACACCATAAAGGGATGCAAACATTTTACAGTAATGGGTTTCAGGTATAATGACTGTAATCAGTCCTGCTGGATGTACATGCCACTTCCTGGGAAGGGCCTCACAACTGTTTGTGTGAAAGAATGTATTAGGTTAAGCATCTTTTGAATTCTTGTAGAATTTGCACGGAGAGAAGCAGACTGTTCTGGGAGAAAAGGACATTTTATGGTAGAATCTGCCGATTTTCAGCGTGTTTGGCCATGACTATCAATACAATTGAGTACTGCAATAGTACATTTCACAATACTGTAGTAATTTTCAAAAACACAGCATCAATTTTTAATTAACACTTTAAATGTAACACTCGCACGTTGCAGACTGCAGTTTCAGAGTGCGACGTTCATAATGTCGTTTCAGAGTAACCTACAGTCATGATACACATATTTTAATGAACTACAGAATCCTGTCAGGATTCAGCGAGTGATCCAGCTCAGAAAACAGCTAATAACATTCGAAAAATGTCTAAAATATTGAAGGCAGATGACCCCCCCACCACCACCACACACACACACACACACACACACACACACACACACACTCACACATACACACACACACACACACACACACACACACACACACACACACACACACACACACACACTCACACACACACACACACGTGCATTTAGTTAATTTTTTTGGTGTGACAGTAGAGGAGGCAGGGGATAGGGCAAGACGGAGGCAGATGATCCACTGTGGCGACCCCTAAAGGGAGCAGCCGAAAAAATAAGACGTTACATTCCAAAATGTAAAGTAAATAATGTTTGATCAAAATATCAATATTCTGCATTTAGATCTCAAATGAATTCATATTAGCACAGGATCTTCAGAAAATAATATCTGGCATATTTGACTGTTTCCTATAAGTAATTTGTAATTTTCAGGTGAATAAAGGTAATTTTCAGTGTGTGCTGTCAAAAGAGAACTAGCTAAAAGTCAAAGAGCCAAAAATTGTCACACAAAATGTTTTAATCCAGAAATGAAAGAATTACCATATTAAAATATGCAGATTATGATTTGTGTGCGGTTCAATTACAAAACAGAGAATGTCAGTCACGCATCTACAAACTCACTCAGAGTCTACTTGGAACCCGCCTTACCCACCCATGTGAGCCCCACATCAGCATGTTGGTTGGGAAGCATTTTAACATGAACATTTTCTAGTCAAAGTCGATATAATGAAGTTGGACTACTGCACGCTTTCAGCCTACCGCTCTCTACTATCCCACAGGAAGAAATACACAGCCACACATCACACAGCAGAAATGTGTGTTATTTCAGGCTGGTTTTCTCATATGATTTGCTCAGATTAATTTTTCCCTCCAGCATCCCATCCAGACCATTCAATACTAAAACGATGTCAAAATTTTCATTGCCGTTATTCATATAGTGGTGGTTCTCAAACTGGTTCTCAGAGCCCCCCAGGCAGTCCTTTCCTTAGAGGTTGGGAACAGGGATTGTGTACAAATATAGACTGGCTTGGAGCCCTGAGGACTAATCTGACAACCACTGGCTGATAAAGAATAATATTTACTAAACAGATCACATGCAGGCTTAAACAGAATTAGGAGTTGTGATGAAGATAATTACCGTATTTTTCGGACTATAAGCGACACCGGAATATAAGCCGCACTTGCAAAGTAAAAAAAACAACTTGGAAAATAACATATTTAAGAAGAAAAAGCTGCACTTCATTATAAGCCGCATGGTTTAAAGTGTGGAAAAAAAGTAGCGGCTTATAGTCCGGAAAATACAGTAATTTAAAATTAGAAAGTTGAATTTTTAATGCTACACTGTACTAAATTACACAGTACTATACAATGCTATACAATACTATACTATTCTATACTGTACTATGACATACTATACTGTATTATATTATATTATACAACACTATTTGATACTATACTACACTATACTTTACTACACTATATTACAATATACTGTATGATACTGTCTATACTATACTGTACTATGACATACTATACTATATTTTACTACACTATACTATACTGTATCATACTATACTATATTACACTATACTATACAATACTATATGATACAATACTGTACTGTGCTATGACATACTATGTGCATCCATAAATATTTACTTAATTCATTGATCCAGAGGGACATTAAGTCATAGTTAATACAAGAATAGAAAATAAAGAAGTAATGCAGTTTAAAAAGAGGTAATACTTCCTGATATGATATGCCCTGTTTACCAAAATGAGTGTAGATGGAAATTGGCAGGTTCAGGCTGTTTACAGAACTTTATTGTTTCTGTCACCTTTTGCACACTTAACATTACTAAATGTCTTCAGGTGCTGAAGTATTCTTATTCTTGTCTCTGAGTGTGTCCTCGGAGACAGCCATAGTTTTATCATTGTGCTTTGAATGTTGAATGGAATAATAGTTTCACACATTTTTCTCACTTTGGGGAGACAAAAATGGTTTGGTTTCAGTGTTGTTGGAGTCGGATCTTTGAAAAGCGAGGGTGAGTGAGTTTTCTTTTTTTTTTGGGGGGGGGGGGCTCTATAGAGCGCGTTCAGAGACTCATTTGCCTAATCTTGGGAACTAGAGTGGAAGCAGGGGTGTATAATGAGGAGCAAGCCTTGACTGTGTGTGTTTGCGGGAAGGGGGTGGGGGGTGGGGGGTGAAAGACATGATGGTATTAATGAACAAAAGGGGCAACCGAAAAGTTTGAACAGAAGGTGGACGCTTGTGGAATGGTCAAGCATTTTGCATTTTCATTGCTTTTGTCAATGAAAGAGAGAGAGAGAGAGAGAGAGAGAGAGAGAGAGAGAGAAAGATTGTCAGACAAAGACATTTTTAGAAACTAGAGAAGAGAAAGAAGAAAGGACAGAGATTTTGTGATATTTATTGTATTTTTTTGTTCACATTTCATCTACATTTCTCTAAATTGCTGTTTTTGAGTTATTTAATGGTTTGAGACTGAAATGGGTTCTTCAGTCTGTAAATACCTGTTCTTCTTATTTCAACATTTTGGCAACAGAATCAAGCTAAATATGTTCATGCCATTAATTCTTGCTGAAGTGAACTGAAGTGAACTGGAGAGAAAGTCAGAATGCAGGAGAGTGAGTGAATAAAAGTGGGTTTTTCTGGCACGGATTTGTCTCTCAGCACTCATTAGTGCACTTTTTAGAGTGACGGGGTGTGTGTATGAGTGTGTGACATGGCGGGAAAGTGCAGCACGTTCCTTTTAGGTCATGGCTCTTTCTCACAGAAAACAATCAGACACAGACTTTTGTGTGCAAACTCTGAAAGGCAGCATTGGAACAGAAAACAGAACTGACAGAATGGAGGAAATGAGCTGAGCACAGTACTTGTCTACAGTTAGTTAGTTAATTAATTAATTAATTAATTAATTAATTAATTAATTAATTAAAAGAACAGCATATATTGTATTACACGTTGCAATATATCAGTATGTATATATCTATATTTATATCAGTATATGAACAGGCAATATCATTTATATCAAGTTTTAAAGTTTTAAATAACATTGTTTCAATCTTGAGGAAACATTTTTGTCCACTCCCTCACTCTGCTCTACCCCCTGCTCTACTCTGCTCTCCTGCACCCCCACTCGCATTTTCAACACAAACTATGCATGAACTTTTACATGAAGACCACCAAGTGTGAAATCCTTCTGTTTTTTTATGACTATATTTAACTTTTAAACTCGGTTTAAACTAATTTCTTCTTTATACACATTAAGTTTTATGCCAGTCCATAGTGTATACATGAGTACGTCAATGGGGTGGAGGAGAGCAGAGCAGAGGGGGAGCTGACAACAGGCGTTGGAGTAGAGCAAGGGACCAGATAAAAGGGTTCTGGAAAATTGAAACAGGGTGTTATTTAAAAACTTTAAAACTCATTTTAACCTAAACCATGTCTGCCCATGTCCTACTGTTTATATCCCAATACAGATATAAATATATCACCTCCTCCTAGATGCCCGACTACAAAACGTCATCTGGGAGATTTTGCGTCTTTGGTTTGACATGGAATTGATTGTATCAGATCTTTATTACTGCTTAGTCCAAACAAGATTGAAAGTCTGTCAAATGATGTCAGGACAGACTAGATCAGAACGGGACCACCATAGTCACCACAAGTGTAATGCATTTTCTCCCAATTTACCTGCCTGCTTTTCGGTACTAAAACATTCTTGATGTAGGACGCTACCAGTTTACTTTAAATGCTTCATTTTTGATGTAGAATTTATTCGTTCATTAATAGGAGTTGCAGTAAGTGATCAGACTTTCCAATGACATTTAACACTTAACATGTTGATTTGACACGAAGGGTGAACATATGACCTCTTCATCTCAGGCATGTTGTCTTTTTGGGATATGAAATATGCATTTGACTGAATGTTTTTAATTGTGTAAAATGTCCAAGATTTAACATTAATATCACTTCATCATTTACTTCTTACAGTTCCCACCCAATGTGTGAATTGGGCTACATTATTGGTCTACATGTTCCTGCATGTTCGTAGCGTAAAGAACATCATATTAAATTGAAGATACATTTGAGTTGTCTAGGATACTGAAAATATCCTGCATTTGTGAATGTCTCCTGTCTATAAATACTTTTCAAATATTTGGTGAATAAAAGTACATATAACTACAAAAACATCCCACAGAATTGGCCTAGAGTGCTAAAGGCTAACTGGCAGCTACAATAGTATACAGTCTGTAGCTTGACTTTGACTCGATAACAGTCCACGCCTTCAACTGTGTACTGAATGTGCTCGTCACTGGACATTATGTTGCTCATCCTATTATGTTATATTATAAACTGTAGACGTTGTGAGATTTGTATGCCTTTAGAGTGTGTTTTGTGTGCATGCTAGGTTCTTTTGTGTGATGGATTCCAGAAAGGTACATGAAAATATCCGGCCAGATGTAATTTTGGCCAGTTCATTTTTATTCCACTGAGCGACATAGAGTACGGGTCAGGAAACATCACCCCGTTGCTAAGAGTTAGCTTATTAGCGTAGGACTCTGTCTTTTTTCTGGCAAAGCATCCAGATGATCCATATCCCCATTTTCCTACCCTTGACACCACTTTGTGAATCATGACTTTCTAGCACCAGTTAAGCTCCACCCATAAAACATATAATCTGTTTACAAGTACAAAATTGGTTTATAGAAAGAGTCTGAAATGACTGAAATGTATAGAATGTTAATGAGAGCCAGATTCAAATTAAGTCAATTATGTAAAAAAGTGGCTGTATTTACTGGGAAATGTGCAGCATTGAGAGAATGTACAGTACCTGCTTGTGTCTGTGTAATGTATCAGTGAATAAAGTGTTTTCTGATTGTCTCTGAACGTTACAGGGAGCTGGTTTGTGTGAGAGTGGATGATAACGTTCACTTTCCCAGTTGGCCACCTGCCCATGTATTTACATTTGTTTATGTTTAATTAACCCCCACTTCCCCTTTACTCACAGCCCCCAGGGTCAAAACACCTCACTCTTACTAACACACCCACACCCACCCACACACACACACACTTAGGGACAAAGCAGCACCAAAGCATCTGCACTTCAGACCCTGAACAGCGTAATGCTGTAATGATATGGGCATTATCCGGAGTAATCTGCCAGCAAATTCATTATAATTAATTAGCAACAACAATTCTGCATTTCCACCAGTGTGTGGCTCTGGAGGAAGTAGATCATAGAACACAAGTGCTGTTGAGACGTTCGCAGATAACAAGACCATTGATGTGCACATCTGTCCACTGGTGGAATCGGTTTCTGCTGGGTTTGCAGATGTGGAGGGCTGATTTCTGCGTCTACATTATTTATTTGTTTCATTATTTTAATGATCTGGGGTTTAAAGAATCTTATTCGGAAACTTTGCAGCTGGAATGGTTTACTGAGTTTTGTTGAATGTAATAGATTCATTCACATTTGTTAGGAACAGATCACTGTATTGTGACTCTGAGCTTGTTGTGCTCCAAAAAGAATTCATAGAACTCCATAGAAGGACCTGTTTCAACATTGGAACATTTATGAGACATTTCTTTTTTTTTCTTTCTTTTCTTTTTAATTAAAAAGTTTAACATACGGTGTAATTATTATCTGCATTTGGAGCAGTTTTGGGATATTGAACATGAACATTTTTGCATTTGAAACAGCAAAACTGATACATGAAGTTTCTAAACATGTTCTAAATGTGAAATATGTCAAATATGTATTTTTTTAACAGATCAAACACAGATAGAACCATCTAGTACTAAACAATAAAAATGATTTGTCTGAAAAACACAAGAAGAATTGAAAATCGAAATCTACATGCATTGGATAATTAAGTTTAATGTTTTCTGTGATCTTTTAGGGCAGTTTTATTGTTTGTTTTTGACATTTATTTATTGATGACTTCTTTAATTCCTCGTTTTTGAAGCACTGATTGGCTCACAGAACCTTATAGAACTAGGTTCGAGTTTGAATTTGCAGACATAACCTTTTTGTTTTGTAAACAAAAAGTCCACAAATGCATGGAATTATGGCTGTTTATGTAACTGTATATATGTTTCCTTACAGAGCTAATATAAAATAATATAAGACTATATAGGATTTACTGGTCTGTTCTGGTCTGGTGATATCAGAGCAGTGTCTGTCTTTGTCTAAGCAACTGTTAATCAGAAACCAGTGGCATGCAGTTAAAGTGTGCCACTGCCCTCCTGCTTCACACTGAATGTATAACCTAGTTAACCAGTGTAAATAACACACATAGCACTCGGAGATCCTCTACGTTCTCTATTGGCCCTTGGAGTTAAACACTGGTTTAAACATCACCCACTCTCTTCTCTCCAGCCTCTGCTGCAGACACACGGAAACAAGGGCGGAATCGCTGGCTTTCTGTTTGCTTTCCCAGATTTCATTTCTCTGGCAAAAGGCTGCGTGTGTTCGACTGCCAGAAAACTAGTGAGATGCCTTCCCCTTGAAAAAAGCCCACTTATGATGAAGAAATAATCAGAATCAGCAGTGTAATCCTAGATTAGAACATGCTTTCAGAGTTTATAAATGGGGAGAAGGACGAAGAAAGAGGGAATGAGAAACAGAGGATGGAAGTGAAGGAATGGTTGATGACAAATAATAGAAAAAAAAATCTCAGCTTTTTCAGTTTCTATTTCTGTACTTTTCCTTACTTATGTTTGTTATTAATGGATTTAGCACTGAGAGGGAGGGTGAGAGAGAGAGAGAGAGAGAGAGAGAGAGAGAGAGAGAGTGTGGTTAGTGGTAGTTGTTAATAACCCCACCTTCTCCTCAGCCTCAGCTCACGCTACAGCAATAAAAGTCTTAAGGCAACACTCATAACACTACATTTGCCTGTTTGTGTAACATGATTTATAAGTAATTGCAGATACAGTCATCCTCAAAAACATAGTTTCACCCAGACAGAGGTGTCAGATTTCGATTGGGAAGGACGATACAGGTTACCAGGGACAATATCCCACATTTTCAATCAGGGATACTTCTGGCAAAGTGGCTGTTGGTGTAGCACACACACAGGTTTGCTAGTCCTCTCCACCAGACTGACATTGGATGCTCCACATTTAGTCCTGGCTAACTAACATTCAACAGATTAATTCTACAGACAAGTAGTTTAAAATATCTCCCCACAGAAAAGATAAAAACTTTCTTTCAAGTCTTTGCTAAAGATACAGATAATAGAAGTAAACAGTGACTTTAAAGAACAGAAGTAAAAAATCACTTTCAGCCTTAAAGGAGATTCATATCCAACCTCTCAGTATCAAAAGCTAGTCATGTCATCACCTTGGAACTGTATGTTTCTGCGCTTGGAGCAGTTTTGGGATATTGAGCTTTAAAGATTTTGAATTCCAGATAGCAAAACGGATATGTAACACACGTTTCGTTCATACATAAAAATTACAGACACTCTAAATGTGTTTTAAATGTGTAATATCAAAATTCTATCAAATATATAAATTAGTTTATTTGGAACCGTCCTAAAAGCTCAGGTTCTGCATGGAATGATAAGAATCTGGAAAACATAAGTAATGATTTTCCAGAAATGTGAGAAGTTTACTCTAAATTTGCTTGAGCTACACAGAAAAGGCAACGTATAACAGGATTTCATTGAAATAAGCTAAATTCCATAAATGCAGATACACTCATCATCAGAACCATAGTGTCGGATTGCCATTGGGAATGAAGATATGGGTATTTAGGACCAGTATCTCACACATTTTCAATTGGCGATACATCTGGCTATGTGCCTGTTGGAGTAGCACTCCACAAAACTGAAGCAGGACTGAGTGACTCCATGATAGTTTGGTATGACACCATTGCAGTATTTTGCGACGTCCACGTGGTTTTAAAGGCAGTCATGGAAACGGTCTGCGTGCATGTAGTCCTGCTTTGTGCAGCCGTCTGTCAATGGTGCTGGCACTAACAGCTTGACTCATGGAGGGCATCAATGCTCACCGAATGTCCACAATTGTGGCTCTCAGGTCACTCCGCACATGTCGGACAATCTGTCGGCTCTCCCTCGTGGCTTATGTAGGCTTATGTAACACTGAATCGTTGGCATGTCTCACAATGTCAAACTTACCCTTCAAATTTCATTCCTGTCAGTTGATTTCTTCTGGGGTTTTTGGGGAAGTCTGAGCTGGGTATTTATTTATTTATTTGATGATGAGTGTAATATAGAGAAACAGGGTGTAAGATAGGGGGAGAAATGAAAGTGGGACAAAGAGTGACGAGGAAAGGGAAAGAGAGAAAGGATAGTGTGGATGAAAAACTGCTGAAGACACTAAACAACTTCAGTGTAGGGCTGGGCGATATAGACAAAAAAAATCATATCTTGATTTATTTTAACTGAATAATGAAATACGATATACAATATTTATGATAAGGGAACATCATGTGAAAATTAGGACACCCAGTGAAATCCTTTGTGTTTTTTTTTACTATATTTAAGCAGATTGAAATGTGATTTTCATTTCTTCTTCATTTCTGCCATCTTCATGCCACAGCGCTGTCTTAGTGGTGTGTCTGTGAGAACGTGAATGGGTGCAGAGGGGAGCAGAGTAAAGGTGGAGCTGAGAGCAGGGGCCGTGGCAGAGCAGAGGAGCAGAAAAAGAATTTCTGCAAGATTTAAATTGATTGTTTTTTTTTTTTTTTTTTTTTAAGTTTAACCCGTATCACACTCTTATTATGTCCCAGTATAGATTATTATAAATATTGGTACATCACCCAGTAGGTAGGGCTGGGCAATATATTGATATTTATATCTATATCGGAATATAGACAGAGCAGGATATGTGCTGAGGCGTTATCGTTTATATAGTTTTGAAATAACATTCTGTTTGAATGTTGCAGAAAACTTCTCCATCACTCTGCTCCTCCTCTACTCTGCTCATTGTATATTGCCATTCAGCTAAAATACAGTATATCAGGATATGATTTTTGTCCATATCGCTCAAGTGCCTATGTAAATAGCTAATGTAACTTCACACTTCATTCCAATACAACTGAGAAACTGACAGTGAGAGAGAGAGAGAGAGAGAGAGAGAGAGAGATGAAGATGATCCATGATATCCTTGTCTGTGAGCACACACACAAGCCTCTACACAGTTACACAAATCTGCACACAAGGTCAAAATGACTAACTGGCAAATGCACACATCATATGCAGGCACACACCTCTGCATGGAGAATACGCTGGAAAATTGATGCACGCACACACACTCCCCACTGATAAGCCCAGGGAGTTTGTTGCCAAGGGAATACAGCCATCCGTTTCATAAAGAATACACGCTTAAAAAAGGAGAAAAAAAAAAAAAAAAAAACGTGGGACAGAATTTTCCATTTTGTCCCCTTGGTTTTTAAATTAAAGACAGCTGCACAAGGCTGTCAGCCATTCAGCCATATAACACGCTTTTCTTTCTCTGTGCTCGACTCTCGCTGCACAAGGATAAGCATACGAGTGTAAGAGCTGCACACACACAAATCTTAGGCCAGTCATTTAGATTGAAAAACTGAAAGAGGAAAAGAAAGGAAAGAGGAAAAGACAACGCCCAAAAAAAAAACAAAAACAAAAAAAAAACAGAAACATTTTGCTGCTTCATTTAACAGGAATATTCACACTGTTCTCATTTTCATGACACATCTACCAGAAGCAGTTTCTGTCTGTCCAATATCAAATATTTTACTCCAATATGGGAAACATAGGGTGCTTTATCAAGATCATATGTGGGATCATTGGCACTTGTTAGTTCTGATGAAACTCACAGGGCCCTGTTAAATCCCTTTTATTTATGTGCAAATTCTGTTTCATTTCACCCCCTAATTTCATTTGTTCCCCAAATTCCATTGTAGATTTTTCGTGGCAATCACAGAGCTCCCTTAAATATTAAATATTTAAATATAGTAAATATTATGATGTCTGCACTCATAACTAAGATAACATCATTGAATGATATAAGAAATGCCACTTTCATGAGCACTGATGTGCACAAAATGATAAAATTGTCTTTAATTAATTTTATTTTTTTATAATTTTTTATTAATATATAGCTTTTGTGAAATTCTGAAATTGAAATAGTACATGTTGATCTCCCTGGACTTTAGAACTGCTGTAAGACTGAAATGTCTTCAAATTACATATCCCAGCCCAAGCATTGTGGCCCAAGCATTGTGTACTGTTATGAAGCTAGTAGAAGACTAATGATGGACAGTGTGGTTTGTGTGTTTCTTCACTGTTAATGGCCTTTCGATATGATACATGTGGGTTCTCAAAACAATATTTTGGGCAGCAAACATTTTTGGGCTGGTTTCTGAACTTCTGAACTGAGTTTTCTTATTTGAAGAGTTTTTATTTTTGTATTTGACTTTTGAGACAAGCAAAAAAGACAAGCAAAACAATAAACACACAAAAAGAAAACAAACCGACAACAAAAAACAAACTAGTAAATAATAAATACAAAATGTCAAAAAATACAGACAGAGACTGACATGGAGTCTGAAACATCTGCTCTCAGCAATCCCATTGTTAAGCAGGTAGACTCTTTTTGATTGAGAGTGCTCTGATCTCTGGGCTTTTGAGACATTTGCCTGAGTGAACTGAGCTGCCAGAAAAGTTCTAGTGGTGGAAAGTTTTAGCTGTGGGTAACAAGGAGGTTACTGCGAATCCTCTTAACATACCTGCCTGTTGAAAAGTCTCTCCCTCACCACTGCTGGCACTTCAGACTTATATTCAGCGCCCTGATAAAAATCTGAGAGGCTCTCCGGAGCCAACATCCTCCGTAATGAAGCTTTCCTTCTGATCTCACACTTTCAGCTCTCATTCAGCATGCTGCCGTGGTGCCTTAAACCAAATTCTGCTGCTCCGAGGCTCCTCATCTTTCAGCTCAGGAACAGTTTGGCAAAAGATCAAATGTGCACAATTCCACCCTTACTTCAAATATAATAAAGTCAGACAAGATGCGTTTGATTTCTGAGGTTTGCTTCTGATGCTGTGAGGCTAATGTAGGTAACGTAGGCATAACAAGTGTAAGCTTAATAATTAGCATGTTGAGTTTGACTTGGTTTCATGGTTAGAGATACTGTTTTACATATTCTTACCAATAAATATAAACTATAGGCTTCATCAACTACACGTACAGATAGAATTACATGAAGAGTGTCCAGCCAGTGTTGCAAAAGACAGGCGGTGCAGTGAACAGTGCTAAGAAAAGTTAGTCGTCAAAGGTGGAGTCAATGAACAGCATGCTGATATAGATGTTTGTATTGACCATGTGGGTGAGGACAAAGTGAAGAACAGTGGAAATGGCATCCTCTGTCAATATATTTGTGCGATAAACAAGCTGGTGAGGATCCTGGTGGGGATAAAGTGGATATGTATACAGATCGAAAACATTTTTCAACTTAACCCTTGTGTCTGAAAATGACACGCACAACATTTAATTGCAGAGAAATCCCTTAATGATCTTTCTCAACATTACATTTTTACTATATTCATATTTTCGTGCATTTCTGCTACGTTCAGAAGCTAAAATAAATGTTAATGTTTACAGAACCGTAAGCAAAAAGTGATAATAATACATCTCTGTTGTAGAAAAAAGAACATAACAGGTCTGTTATAATAAAAATGAGTGATGGCCATGGATGAAATGCAGTCTTCCAGCAATGTGAAGAGAAAACTCAAGTATTTATAAAGATGGCGTTGTATGAAGGTTGTTTCCTCAAGCAAAGTAGATGGCTGGGTTTATAACTCAATAAGCTATTTTGTTGTAGGGGTTTGGTGAAGGCAGGTGATTTTAAGACTGTAAACAGAATAGTAAGAAAACAAGGTTACAAGGGTTAAACGATAACCTCACCCATACGAAGTCATTTGCTGTTTCCTGGAAGTTCAGTTCAGTTACAGTTTTAATCAAAGCACAAACAATTGTTGACTTGTTGTCTTGTAAATGTGTACTGCCTGTAAGTGAATCACAAAGAAAGAATGGCCAAAATGAAGGAGATGAAATCTCGAGACTGCTACAATCCATAAGGGTTGAAGAAATGATGCATGTGGTTCTTTTTAAAATTGAGTTTTTTATTGTTTGATCAGTATCTGAGCTAAATATTCTGCAACAATCTTGCTTTAGGTTGGTATATTTGGAAATGGCAAGTGCATTGTGGGCAAAAACTGTAAAAGCCACTATATATATATAATTAAATTACATATATATATATATATTATAATATATATATAATTAATATACAATTAAAACCTGTGTAGAGAGGGACTCTTCGTTCTTCCCACCATTAGCCCGAGCACACTAAAGCTTAGTGAAGGAGACCATGCATAAGTCTTTGAGTTTTTCTGAGCCATAAATATTCAAAGAAAGATTTCAAGTGAGCTACTCCCGCAAAGCGAGCATGCTCTTATACCAACGGCAGGCACATTTTAACAGATGTGCTTAATTACTCGACGCTTTGGACAGTTTGTGAGTGAGTCTGACAGTAACCTCAGTGCATTAATCACAGTAAATTACACAGAAGAAGGCGCTGCGCCAAGACTTAATTAACCTCTTAGCCTTCATCTCAATTCTCGTGGATGTCAGTGGATATTCAGTATGGGTCAGGCACCCAGGCTGGTCGCTGGAGAGAAGCGGTAGTGTGACGTGGTGGGAGAGCGCTCTATAAACCTTGCATTACCTCATACTAACGATATAAAGACCTGATCGATCCAGTCCTGACTGAGAGTCTTGGCAGGTTAGCTTTTGAAAGGGTCGAGTCCTACTTTTTTCTCATATTTATCTTGTGACTCCTGCTGCTTAATCGAAAACAGCCATAACCTATTTTACACTCCCGTATACTTTATCCTCTAGAATGAAACTGTGTTCTGATTGGCTCTGAGTGGCTAAGCAGACAAAGGTGCTCACAGTATGGCCTGAGGGTTACAAGTCTGAATCCAGGAGTCGGAGCCAAATAGAGCAGAATTGGGTAGATGACGCTCTCTCCCCATCACTCCCATTGTGATGCTGGCTGGCACAGGTGATGAGGTGCAAAACTTCAGCATTTTTCCTCTGAGCATGTTGCCCAGAAACAAGCATAGAGAGTGGGACACAAGTAATAAACGCAAAATAATAAAGAACAATAGTTAACGTGTTTACACGCAATTGTTTCTAGATATTGTTGTGGAAATTTAGAAGTGTTGACACATTAAATAAATACATTAAATATGGTTTCTATCAAACTTCAATTTTGAATAAGATTGGTCGTTTAAGGTGGCCAGTTTTGCATGACTTTGTGTTATTCATTTCATAATCCAGTTGCTGCTGCTAGTAGGGGGTAGCTGGATTGGTCAGTGTGAAATGAGATGGAGCTGAGAGGGGCCTTAGTGACAGATGACCTCCTCCTCTGGGGAAATCAACCAATAAAGGTTTGTGTTGACTTAGCCTGTGCTTTAGTTGACCTCAGTTATTCACGGACGACTCTGGAGTGTTTGAAACAACACTTTACTAAATGACTGTGCTAATAATAATTAATTAATTATAGCATATTTAGTAAAGTGACACTTCAGCAAAGAAATTACACAGCACTCCCCCTTAATCTGAAAGCAGTCCGTCTGATATGTTTGGCATCCAAAGTGGGTTAGTTTTGCACTATATATATATATATATAGACAGAGAGAGAGAGAGAGAGAGAGAGAGAGCAGAAGGCAAAATGCTCATAAAGTTGAATCCAATTTAATGATGGGAAAAAGGATTTATTGGAGATATATATATATATATATATATAAATTATTATTATCATGATTGCATGGACATGGACCCCTCTAACCCGCTTCTAGCTTTAGGCATGGTGCCAATAGGTACATATTTATTTATCTGGTCCTATTCTATTGGTAGAACTTCCTTACAGGAGCTAGACCAGCTGTGTGTGTCAGCAATGGGTGCACTGTCAAGTCTTTATGTCAAGTCTTTATTGAGTTCTGAGGTGCTGTGCTGCTGTTCTGTCTCTTTAAGACATCTTTTTGTTCTTGGAGTTGGCACCAGCGTCCTCATCTTGTATTCCAGTCATGTCCATCCTGTCACGTAAGGAGTGTGACGGAGCGGCCGATGCTCGTTACAGAGGACATCAAATTAGTGTGTGTAAGCCTGCCAGACCCATTTCCAGTTTATGTAGCAGTTTGTATTGTTATTGTGGATTTACAGCCTGCTTTATGGACTGTGTGCGGCTACTAGCTGCCGCAGCACAGACTGTAAATTGCGAAATGGTTTACTGTAAAGATGTTCACAAAGACAGTAAGACAATGATGAAGACCTAATTAAAATAAACTGCCTCTATAACACCCCCCTCCCACACACACACACTCACACATATACACACAGACACACACACACTTTCCTTTAAGCCAATCAGATGCTTTAGGTTATTTGGATGCTTCTTGTAAGTGTTTACACAAAATACACAGAAATACTGTTAGTGGTTAGTACAGCCTGATGCTGGCTGAAGATTTAGTTTTAGTAAATAATCGTTTACCTTCAAATATTTAAACTATTTGTGGAGCCTGTTTACACCACCAGCTATTATTTTAGATTGTTTTGAGTTAACTTGTAGAACCTGAGATTCGCAATTCATGGGCAGCTACATGCTGTTTACTCAGGATTAGAGTGACCTACAGACTTCTCCCATCTAATTACTTCCAACTGAATCAAATCCCAGTTTAAATGGCAAAGGAACTTCCAGTGCATGTTTACTGCTCTGTCCACATGTACATGCTCAACCTGCATACAGACTCTGACTGATCAGTGAGACAGGCTAATGACATCACTGACCCAGATATTGGGTCATAAATGAAAATGCGAATGAAAGGGCTGTGCTCTAAACTTCTTTTGTTTTTCATTTTTTTCATTCAGTTTTTCATTTCATTCAGACTTCTGTTAAGTGTTTTGAGGAATTAATTACTATAAATGACGTATAAATAACGCATTAAAAGATCGCATTTTAGTCCTTATGAGCAAAAAACAAAAACTAATTTAGGTACAAGTACATTTTTCTTATCAAAACATGGTCAAATTCATACACATATTTAAATTATTTTAGTTTTTACATCTGAAATTAAGGCAAATAAAGTACATCCAACTACAAATTCATCCCACAAAACTGGCCTAGGGTTGTAAAGGTTTTGTGAATTTGAGCTTCTCCAAAACCATTTTCTCCAAGTTGAAAAAGTAATAGTAACAACAAATCAATGAACCAACCCAGACACATTTCTATATGCATACACACACATACACGCTTCTGTAGGTTTTATTGAGGAAGCACTGACAAAAATTCGTTATACAACCCAAAACTTTTAAGGGCCATTAACATCCTATTTAAGAGTCCCCCTCAACCCCCACCCTTCCCCATCCTGCCCCCACATGCATTCTTTGCGGATCACTGCCCCTGCCCTCTTTGTTCCCGTTCTGTGGCCGATTCTACACCTGGTCCGCCGCACCCCCTCCCAGCCCCTCATTAATCGCCTCTGATATTAATGGGAGGTGAATGCTGGCAAATTACGGCCTGCAGCCTCTACGCCTGGGCATGCTCGGAGTGTACATACGGCCTGATTTGCATGCCAGTCCACACTTGCTCCACAGCTTTTCCCAGGCCACTGTTTGGGTCCGGCGTGAATTGGACTCTCTGTCTTTCTGTATCTCTCCCTCTCTCTATCTCTCAGTCTCTCTGTCCCTCTCTGTATGTCCATTCTTCAGCTGACTGTGCACCTGGGCATCGTTCCCCCCTTTTCTCTTTAGTACATGCATGCTTCAGCAAGCTGTGGCCACACTCGCGAGTCTTCACGGTTGGGCTGGAAGCTCGATGTTTAAAAGAATTCTGTGGTTGTCTATAAAAAAATGAATGATTTATATGGATGAGAATCACGCTGTTATTGTCTGTCCATAACAATGTGTACTCTAGATAACAGTGTGTCCCATTGTGTCTTAAACTACATAAAGAAGTCTGCTGAGGATATCTCAACAACTGGACATGCTTTGAGGCAGCGGAGACATTTTTTTGAGGCATTGGACATGTTTTCTGAGCTTCATAACTCAGGATCAGAGTGACCTACAGATATGATACACATAAACCACTTGTCCAACTGAATTAAACCCCAGTTTAAATGCAAAAGGAGCTCCCGGTGCATGTTTACTGCTCTGTCCACATGTACATGCTCAGCCTGCATACAGACTCCAGTTGATCAGTGAGAGTGGGTGGGGCTAATGTTGAGCTTATAGAGAGAAAACAAGAAGGAAGGGTCTGTGTGCTTTCTTTCTTTGATCACACCGACAAGTTGTATGTGCCTTTACACATGTGTGTCAGCAATGGGTGCAGCTTAAAGTAGCTGCATGCATAAGAAAGGGTGTCCACAAATATTTGGAGCTGTAGTATATTTTTATTGTACATTACTCTGCCTTACAACCTTAATGTCTGTAGTTAGATTTCAAACATTCTCTACAGCTGTACTCAGGCTATGAATCAACCCTCCCTCCCTCCCTCCCTCCCTCTCTCTCTCTCTCTCTCTCTCTCTCTCTCTCTCTCTCTCTCTCTCTTTGGTTGAAATCTCTTTGAATGTCACATTACACTCAGAGATTCGAGCATAAATCGGTTCTGCGTGGCCTCCTTGTGATGAGATGCATGTGATGAGCATATTGACACTGATGGTATGAGTGGGTACGTAGTCACATGCATGCATGTGTGCAGTGAAGCGTCGAGAGGCAAAAGCATTTTAGCTCATTTAAGCCACCTGTTGATGTCAAACTATTAACAGACTGAACAGTGTAATCAGCGAAAGAGTGTGAATGCCCCTGCACTGAAGCAACTCTTTCCCTGTCCACACACACACACACACACACACACACACACACACACACACACACACTCCGCGTTTCCTTTTTTCCTCTTGTCTCTCCAAGTGAATGTTGCCATTGAAGGCTTCCTTCAGAAAGGTCCACTTTGTTTGAAAGCCTGTGGAACTCGGCCTTTGCGGCCTTTAGAAAGCTCCAGAATGTTCTTCCACTTGTATGTGTGTCTTCCTCCCTCAGAAGTATTTTTCCTAGAGTGGCTGTATGGAGATGTGTGGGAATGCCTTGTGACATGTAGCCTCGAACAATGCACTCGAGAGCTGGGCCTGTTCCTCAGGTGCAGCTTGGAATAGTGTGTTTTGAAGAAAAGCCCAGCAGAGCCATGTCTCACAGTAATTACTCACTCACACGTGGTTTTGAGGTTTCAGCCCACATAATGAGCCAGTGCAAATGCAGACTTTCAAGCAGTTCATCTCTGCACTTTGTGGGGCAGATTATACAGTAGCAGTCAAGAATGTAGGATTGGGAAGGAAGGGTTTCTTCTTTGAAGTTGTGTTCTCAAACTATTGGGGCTCCCAAGTCATTTGATTGGATAACTGCTCAATGCAGACCTCTACTCCTTCTCTCCACATTACACCACGTTCAATAACGTAACACACAGTCTTGTTGTAATAGTGCACCAGTGTATGTGTTCAGAAGATGTAGGACCACTGGTTGCAGGACTTCATTGGTGTAACCTTGGGCTGTCAAAGTGAGAGTAATGAAAACCAAAGGTGATCTGGCACACCGTGACACCAGGCCTTCTGGACGGGAAGTGTAACAACAAAGGTTGATCTTGGTTTTGACAAGGGTGCCTCCACACACAGATTCATTGGCCATCTCCACTGAGGCAAAAGCAGGACTCACTGAGATGCCATTCTGAATGACTCCATTACAGTCTGGCACAACAATACCCTTCAGTTGATACCTTCTGGGTGTAGCTATATCTATATATGTTTCTCAAACCAGGTGTCAGTAGATGCAGAAGACACACAAATTGACAAAATGCACCCACCCACAGAGACATGGACACTCACACTGTAGTTTTGAGGGATTTGCAAGGTCATTATCTCTTTTCTCAGACACTGTGTCTGAGAGAGTTTTTCTACTACGCTTTAAAAAGTACAAGATTCTTGAGGAACTTTTGGAGGTTCTTCAATTTCAAACTGAGAAGGAACCTCTCAAGGTGCTTCAAGGAAGCTTGAAGAAACCACCGTCCTATTATTGAAGGTTTCTTGAAGCACCTTACAAAGTTCCTCCACAGTTTCAAATTGAATGCTCGCTCGCATTCTCTCACTCTTGCTCAAGCTCATGGCCTGCTCTCTCTGTCCAGCTATCTGTTTCTTGTTTGTGTTATTTTCTTGTGCTATCCGGTGTCGACCAGAGGAGGATGGACTCAATTTGAGTGTTGGTTTGTCTCAAGGCTCAGACCCACATCTCTGTATGGATGCTTTGTGATAGCACAGAAAAGAAGGCTATGTAAATAAATAATGAATAAACGATTCATCATAACACGTCTATAGATCCACTTTGCTTGCACACAATTTGTCTTTTTATGCATTTTAAACATCCATACAGTGAAACACACATACTAGTGAATTCAGACACTGGGGGCAGTGAGCGCACATGCCCAGAGCAGTGGGCAGACGTATCCACGGTGCCCAGGGAGCAACTAGGGAGTAAAGGGCTCAAAGGCACATCAGTCATGTCCTGCCAGTTCAGGGAATCAAACTGGCAACCATCCAGTCACAAGGCACCAGTCCTTAATCACCAGGCCACGGCTGCCAAGATTTGTAATATTTTACAAATAAAACTGATTATAGTTTTCTGTAATGCCAGTCCTGGGTGTAATTTCAGTTTCAGCAATTTTGTATATATTTAGATTAATTGAAGTTTTGCCAGAGTTATTTGTGAAATAAAGCATTAGGTTTTGTGATGAAGTCAACATTCTTTTCATGCTTAAAATGGAATCTCCAGCAGAGCGTCCAAGCATTATTTCTTTAAATTACTTTGAAAAGTCTCCAAGTTACGTAATTCAGAGCTGAGAATTTGTACAACAAACACACAAATTGAGTGGAGATGCTCCAGTACTCCAGAAATCAGCAGCCGTCTGCTCTGTGTGCCCAGATAACCCCTGTATAGGCTTCGTCTGTGATAAAATGCCTTCGTTAATTGCGTAGCTTTGCCAAAACAATGTTAGCTCTGTCTCCTTGGATGACTTTCAGCCGTTTTTAATCACCAGGCACTCCTGACACTTTTATCACACTCTATTTTTCATTAGCAAAATCGGGTGTAAAATAAAGCATATGCTGATGAATGTGAGGGCAGGGGCGGTGTATAACAAGTAGACAGCCTTGAGTGTAGCTCAATTTGCCAAGATTTTTTATTGTTGACTTAACTTTCTGTTTACCTTGACTATTCTAAATGTATTTAAAACCGCCATAAAAGACGTAAGCAGTTTAGTCCAGTAAATCTTCCCCTCTAATATTGTGATGGGTGTTTGAAACACTAGTCTTTTTCATTTCGTTCTGTGGATACAAAAACACAAACCTGTAACTCATCAAAGTGACAGTAATAGACCAAGAGCAAACAGTGTGAGGTGTGTCTGAGAGTCAGCATCAAACATAAGAAACACAAACCCAGAACCGGTAACAAGTGATCTATTGTTTGCCTATCGCCCAAAACCTTATCCAAATGTTTGTGTGTCGTTGTAACTCTGACGAGCATGTGTTGGTTTACTTAAAGAACAATTTGAGGTGTTAAGATGGACTATCCTTCCTTAAATAAATCTCCAGACACTTGGCTTCTAAAACTGTTTGGTCTCTGTGACAACATGTGGACAAAATTCAAGCTTCAAGGCGAATTCTTTTTGTTGTCACACATCACACACGGTGGGTGGTGCCCTGGCCGTCCAGCTTTACATTAATGAGGTCTTGCAACCAGTTCCCCGACCGTTTCCGTTTACTGTTTACTTTCTGTACATTTACTGTTCTGTCCATGTTTACATGCTCAACCGGCATGCAAACTCTGACTGATCCGCAAGAGGGGCGGGGCCAATGACACCATTGACCCGGATATTGGGACGCAGAGGAAAACAAGAAGTGAGGGGATGCTTTCCTCTCTTTCTTTGCTCACACAGTGTTACAATTTCAGAATTAAGGGATAATACTGATACATACATATATGCATATATACAACAAAAATAATAAAAGACATTCCTAGAAAACTCCTAATGTCTCCTATATATTTTTTGTTAATTACACAAAATTAGCATAGGGTTGTTAAAGTAAAGGGTCAGTACAATGTATAAGATGCAGAAGAATTGTGAAATTGTGAATTTACTCTAATGGACTAAAGCAAGGAAAGACAAATAAAATAATTATCAATAAATGTATTATTAATTTATATTTGCTCCAGCACAAAAGTTACTATTATGTCCACCATCAAGCTCATTGATTGATCATTACTTTAGTGTTACAGCAGACATGTATAAGTAGTTGACCTGTTGCCCTTTTGGCTTTGTTTCCTGTGTTGTTCACCTTCTTTTTTTATTTCTATAAAGCTGCTCTGTGACATTTGTAAAAAGCAAATTAATTTTGATTGATTTGATTGATAAAGAAGTTACTGAAATCATCAGCATTGTAATGCACATTTTGAATAAGCGTGAATTTTTTTTGAAGAACTGTTGCTTTAAGTTGAGGAAGTGTTGCCAGTAGGGTTTTTATTTTGACACTATTGCACCTCCAGTAGCTGAAGTGGGGCTCTTGGGACTATCTGAGCTGTAGTGTGACTCGAGTCTCATTCAGGCTTACCGAGAGTGAGTCCAGCCCTGAAGGGCTCCATCATCTTCATCCCACAGAGACGTTGAGAGACTTGAGCTGGTTGAAGGACGAATGGATTCCCGAGACTAAGTGCACTTAAGTGGCCCCTCCATCAGAAAAGAGCAGGCTTACTGCAGTCTCCACAGCTACGTCCTGCAGACACTGAATTATGGAGGCGTCTGCTGAAGCTGGGCCCTACCGAAGGCCTGATTCATGCCGCCAGATAAGCAGTGGCGTTCATCTTTTTTAATGCCGATTAGATCGTTTGATGTCTGGTGGTCTTTTAAGTGCCTCTGACTCCTGAAGATGAAACTTGCACTTGCTTCACTTGTAGCTGTTTTTTCATTAGAGAAAGGGTTTGTTTTGGAAGATGCTTCTGGGAGACTTGTGGCAGAGTTCTCAGGGGAGTCGGGGTTACATGTGGGTGTAAACGCTCTTCAGCTGTGACTAATTCAGTGTGAGGGATTTTGCAGCAGGAGACTCATCATTTAAGACTTTCCAGAGCACCTGATTCATATATCAGGCTTTTTGCCGCTCCTTGTGGTGCAGCTGTACGAAAATCCATTCTTAAAATCCTTTATTCCTCTTGTTCCCTTTTCCACACTCTTGTCCTGGAAAATTATCGCTCAGTGTTGATGGATTCAAGGTCTATCCCAGGGTTTGGAGTTGCATTCAGCTCTTTAATTGCATTTCTATTGCAGTCTATATTCAGTCCCACCTTTCAGCAAAAGGGGCCAATCAGCTTGTTGGTTTTGATTAAAGTCCCACCCTTCAACAAAGCACCAATTACATTTACATTAACATTTGCGGCATTTAGCAGACGCCCTTATCCAGAGCGACTTACAAAAGTGCTTTGCTGTTCACTTAGAATATCCTTAGCTAGTAGACAAGGCTGGAATCTAGAGATCCCTCACGCTTATGGAGTTAAATACTCCTGAAACAGATGAGTCTTCAGTCTGCGTTTGAAGACAGTGAGGGACTCAGCTGTTCGGACTTCCCAGCGGAAGTTCATTCCACCATTTTGGTGCCAGAACAGAACAGCTTTGTGGTTTCAAATAAAGTCCCACACTTGAAATAGGACAAATTGACTCTTTGTAAAGTTTGGGTCACTAGCCCCTGTCCTATTCTAAAGTCCTAAAGGTCTCAGACACGTAATTCCAGTTTATCACTAACAGAGGGGCTAAAGTGGTACAACCCTAATGACCTAAAGTGTGATTGTGGTACTTTGTCTGTCAAAGTCAGGAGTGGTGTTTGGGTTTGGCCACCCCGCCGTCGTGTGGGGTGGAAAACTAGCCAAGTAAATGGGCCCAGCAGTGCAGGAAGCCTGCTCTGGAGGCTTGACTTGGAGACTCTTGTTTATAGTTCCCAGAAGGCCATGACGAGCAATAACTCATCTAGCTAAAAGGGGGGCTAGCTCATGAGACTGGAATCTGGGATCTGAGATACTTCTCTTTTTCCTTCCCTTTCTCCCTTTTCTTGGCATTTTAATGCACAGCTCCAAGGTGCGAACGACTCTAGTAAGTGGTCACGGGTGTGAGGAATAGTGCTGTTTCTGTCTTCGGGTCAAGGAACATGAGGAACAGCACCTGATGCGGTCTGGCAGTAAAAAGCAGTAAAGAGATGAAAACGTCAGTCTGCACCAGGTTGGATATAATCCCAGGGGAAGCGCCGCTATCAGACCTGAGGAATAATCCTCCCTTCTTATCTATAGCACAGTGTCTGCTTAAAGCATCTTCTGGATAAAGTTTTCAGCTTTGTTTTTGCCTTTCTCAACATCTTTGAAACAGAAATGTCACAGTCAAATTTAGGGTTTTGAGATCAGGGCCAATCCAGGCATATTTTAATGGAATAAGAGTTAGCTATTTTAATCCTGATCTAGTATCGATCCTTTGTTTTTACCACAGTGATCTGAGGGCCATCTGGTGGCCTCTAGGAGCCATTAACCTTTAGAATCTTAGGATAATTTTGTGGGATGTTTTCATAATCTGACATACTTTTATCAGCTATATAAAGTATACAGAAAAAGTAGAAGTATTTATAGGAGATAGTCACACGTACCAGATATTATTTTCAGGAGATTCTAGGTTGCTTCAAATTGTTTCATAATTTGAGATGTAAAATTATCTCTATTTAGATATTTTTATGAATTTCAAAATGTTTGAAATTGATTTGTGCATACAATTCTGTTTTGCCTATTTGCACATTTTATATCTTAGAAATCCTGTTGGAAATTGATCATCCAGATTTTATTCATGATTATCATCATAGTAATCCAAATTTAAAGTGACTTTTGGCCACTGGGTGTGGCCATTCATCCCCTTAGATATATACGCATGCTGAAAAGAGACTCATCAGCCCATATTTCTTCAACTTGTTCTATAAAACAGAGCTGATAATTGACTGGCAGTGATATGATGTAATTGTTGACCTTGGTGACTGCAGGTTTTGGACCCTAATAGCTATATAACTGTGCTTATTTTATTTAACTAAATTGTGCATGGAAATTTGTATTTACTTCCTGACTAATTAACAAAAAGGGGTGGGGCATCACGCAAAACCAGAGTACCTGGATGTGTTGCTCTCAGCAGAGATTGTTGAGCTGTGCAGAGAGTAAAGGAAAGCTTGCCATTGATAAAATGCTGAAGGTTGAGAATGGGACGGCATTCTTGGCAAATGGTCAGCATCAACTGGCAGTGGATCAAGTCATCTTGTTTGACCCTTTAATTGACATTCTCAGCTTTTCCACTATCATTTCCCCAGTGCTATCACTTGGAACTTTTCTCTGAGTAGAATCGACGGAAACGGCTACCTTTGCAGCTCCCACTAGACTTGGGGGGGTCAAATGGAGATCATGATGCTTCATCAAGTCTGGGGATTGGGACTGTGACTCATCAGTCACAAGGCCTCAATCATCATGTTCCATGCCGGGCTGTACGATTCACATAGATAATAAAGCTGGCCAAGTGCGATAGCTCAATAATGAGGCCACACTATTATGAACATATTGAGTGTCTGCAACACATTTTCCAGTGCAGATTGCATAATTTAGACTCGACAAAATGGTTATGGATTACTTGCAGGGCTAATTTCAGGGTGTGAACCAGTCTGGCAGGTTGCTCCTTTATTTTATTTTTTTTTATCGGGTGTAAAAAGCTGATGTGAATGTTATGCTCTTAAATGGTTCCTCATGACACCTTTGCGAAAATGTGATGAAACTAACTGTGCCAATTAGCCTGACTTAATTGGTGGAGCTCAAAAGGGTATCCATTAGCATCTTGTTTTCTGCTCTAATGTATAGCTTTGGCTGGGAATCTTTTTGCAGTGCTCTTTAAAAGGGGGTTCTTTAATGTACTTTAGTAAGGATAGTTGTTTCAAATAGAACCAAGACAACATACAAAATAACTTAAATGGTCCTTAAACTCAACTACAGTTATTTTTGCTTATTAGGACTAAAGAACACTCAGACATTTTGTTAGAAATTGGTGTTCCAGGGTGTTTTTGAGCTTACATGCAAATATTTGGAGTTATTTGTAATGATTAGATTCTTCAAAATACATGACATTAGTCCAAATAAAATAAAATAAACCCTGAATGCACTTTATCATTTTTGTTATTTATGTATGTATCAGTATTATCCCTGCTCAGGACTTTTAATTTGAAATTTGAAAACTGTGCGATGTTGGGTTTCCTTTAATCCATTTTCTGGGTCAGTGATGTCATCAGCCCTGCCTCCTCTTACTCATCAGTCAGAGTCTGCATGCAGGTTGAGCAAGTACGCTTGAACAGAACAGTAAACATGCACTGGAAGCTGCTTTGGCTTTTAAACTGGGATTTAATTCAGTTTGAAATGAGTGAATTTTAGCTGTTTTCCGAATCGGAATCCTTGCTGATAATTCCTTACACAGTGATGATGATGGTAGGGTAAATCTAGTAGTTGATATGTTTATCATGGTTACCCTGATCCTGAGTATGAAGTTTAGGACACAAACATGTATCTGCCTGTAAAATGCAGATCTCTGGTTCTAAGAGTTCTGTTCCATTTTATTAAAAGTGTACAGTATTTTAGAACCATGCAAGTTATCTAAGTCTGACTCTTTTTTCAGACCTAATGCCTACCATTCTAGGTTTGTCCTGTGATTTTTCCAACACCTGCCTTCTGCAGGAAGGTGTTAAATGACTTTGAACTAACCCCTACAAAGGCATTATGAATAGGGCTTATAATTGCCATTAGATAAGCAGGCCAGGGTTATGTGCTGACCGTATTGCTTGGGCTATGGAGCATATGGGACACCTTCCTTTAGTTCAAAGGCCAGTCACTTGTATATTTAATAATGCTTATGATAATGATGAATATAAAATAGAATTTAATTTTTTTATAGTAAATGTGGTTAAAAAAACCCAAAAAACTCTGCATTTACCATCAACTGTAGGTGTTTTATCTGTATGTTCCTATTAATACAGCCTCCTATTTCATCTGCAATATATTCAAAGCATATATTTACACTGATTACCCTCGTAAGATGATCACGCTGGCCTGGAAATATACCACACACTGCTGTACACATATACGTCTACATGCATTTGTATTGGCCTTCCTGCAGAATCATGCATATGTACACGTTGACATAAACATACAGTGAACTATTTTTTTTTCCTGCAATATTTAGTGTGATATTTAAATAGTACAAGAATTTTCACAACATGTCACTGATCCTGGCAAGATATTAATAAAGCTCTCTGTTTATTCAATATTGAAGTAAAAACAAATAATACTGGACAGAATAAATCTATAAAGAATGTATGAGGTTTGATTTCATTTGCTTTACGTTAAATTATACATCCTGCGATATGACTATTGCATAGGGACACTTTGTGATGATGATGCAGAAATTATATATTGTGCAGCCCTAGCATATGTCATCCCCTTGGGGCTATAAAGTTGTATCTGCGTTCTGAGCAGGTTTGAGATATTGAGCATTAAAATTGTTATAGTGACATTGACGTATATGGAAATAGAAACTTTCTGTTTTCTAAAAAAAAAACAGCTCAAGAAGAAAGCAAAAATAAGAAATACGTAAATAATTCAATTTTGATAAAAATGGCAGATAGAACCTTCCAAAAGGACAATATAGCTACACATAAGCATGGGAGTAATAGCGTGGCCACTTTGTATTGACAGATCCTGGAGTTGAAATAGCACATTTTCAAATAAGCCTAAATTATGTGTGGCACCTGGAAGGTCATTTCAGTGTTGAATAGAGGCTCGATGATTACATGTAATTCTGACAACGCATGGTGCCAGTGTGTGGGGGTAAAATGATTTATTTATTTATCATTTTTCAAACATCCTCTTCTGCAGATTTGTCATATTCAGAGTTTTTTTTATCCCAGTGTTTCAGCTGGTCTGCTCTTGACCTCAAAATTAAATCCCGTTCTAAAATTGCTAAATAGTGTTTCTTTTATAACAGCACTCCGCAAACTAATTCCAGTGCTTTCTGCAGCAAAATGCTTTGATTGATTCCATTTTTTGGTGTTTTATCACAGCAATGGAAAAATAAATATATAACAACTTGTAGGGCTGTTAATTAACTGAGCTTTATGCCCCCAAGGCAGCGGTGTTTTGAAAACAGTGGAAAAATAGATTTTCAGCTTTATTATGCTACACCTCAATGTCTTTAATATTCAGCAGAGACTTGACTTCATCTCAGCTGGGGAAAAAGCCCTCTGAAGGTCAAAGGCAATGGCGTATTTGTTGTGTAGATTCATTGTTAGTTTGCAGACTCATAGCTCCCCCTCCTCCTCTCCGTCTGTAGCTGCCCCCAGGCTGCTGTTCCTCCTCACCCGGCTGCAGAAGTTGGGCAGCATAAAGCTCACTTTTAAATGTTGTCCTTTTCCCTTTTCTCTCTAAATGGAAACCAATCACTGAGGTGTTAAAAACTGCCAGAGGACCTGTCCTACATGGCAGGGGTTTATACTGTCATTAGTGCCTGATGACACAGAGATCAGCATGCTTTTGTTTAAATGAGCATCAACACTGAGTCGTTTCCATTCATTATAATGAGTCTAAGCAACAGGCAGACATTTATTTGTTATTCTTCACCAGATTAGAGCCCCTGCTGCCTACACAGAAAAACGTATGTGCATTAAAGTGTTTCAGTTTCCAAATGTCTGTAAATGAATTAAATGACTTCATATAACATGTCTCTGTTGGCTAATAATACTTGCCTAATAATTGACTGAATTAATATGAAACTAGAAATCTGAAAAAACTATATAACTACTCTTAACAGCACAGAATTAAGCTTAGTCTAGGTTTTGCATTAAGGTCAGGGGTTAGTTTGGGGATGGATGATGATACTAGATACTATTTTTATTGATGTTTATTGTACTCATTTTAGGGATACTCAGAATTGGCCATTTTTTTGTTTAGGAAAAAATGCATTTTTTTAACTTTCAATGTAGTTCTTTATTTTTTATGTTACCTAGAAAATTGTTTTGTTTTTATTTTTTGTTTTTTTGTGAAATGCCATTTTGGCTCTTTTAAAGCAAACTATAATTTCCATTCACTTTAGCTAACCACAATGTACTGGAAATGATTACAAAAAGTAAATGTAATCAGCCATAAAAAATAAACACCATATTTGTTGCTAAAAACATTTCTGAAATATCCCACAATTCCAGTATCAATGCAGCGTTGGGCAAAGTATGGAATTACAGAAAAGTTAAGGTGAATTAAAAGGACATAAATTTGAATGCAAAGCAATGAGAAGATCTGCTAGTCCACCTAAAAAATGTATATCATTTTTTTTTCAGCTCCACTGACCATAAAGGAGAGCTTTGTAGTTCTATAATTACAGACTGTAGTCTGTCTGTTTCTCTGTGTACTTTGTTAGTCTCCTTTCACCCTATTCTCCAATGGCCAGGACCCCACAGGACCACCACAGAGCAGGTATTATGTGTGTGGTGGGTCATTCTCAGCACTGAAGTGATGCTGTGTGGTACAAGTGGATCAGACACAGCAGTGCTGCTGGAATTTTTAAACACTCTATTAGACACTCCTTATAGATGTAATGTCAGAGACAGAAGCTCGTCTGTTTCTGCAGTTTGTGTTGGTCATCCTCTAGTCCACAGGACATCATTGGCTCAGTGACACTGAGGGGTTTAAACACTCCAGCAGCACCGCTGTGCCTGATCCACTCATACCAGCACAGCACACACATAAGCACCACCACCATGTCAGTGTCACCGCAGTGCTGAGAATGACCCACCAACCACATAATACCTGCTCTGTGGTGGTCCGGTGGGTTCCTGACCATTGAAGATCAGGGTAAAAGGCTAACGAAGTACACAGAGAAATAGATGAACTGCAGCCTGTAATTACAGAGCTACAAAGTGCTGCTCTATGGTAAGAGGAGCTGATAAAATGGACAGTGAGTAGAAACAAGGAGGTGTTCATGATTTTATGGTTGATCTGTTTCATTTGACATTGCATTGTTACGTCAAAGTAAACCTGAAATCAGTCTTCACCCCGTACCCCCTACAATAAAAGTCCACATCAATGATTAATTATGAGTTCTCTAATCTTTGTTTCATTCGCGGTGTGGTGAAGTTAAGAATACAGGGCAGTATTCCATGTTCAGCAGGAAAACAAATGTTCTTTGACAGACCTCCTTAACCCGGAGAGTCCTGTAAAGGACAGAGTCCCCCCTGACTGCTTTTAAATATTCAGCAGGATATCAGGAGAGCGGATGTGGTGGGGGGGGGGGGGTTCACACTGCCTCCCCTTTCCTCATGAATATTTAGCTCTGGAACATGACAGGCTGTTGTAGAACAGGGTTTGTTTTTGACATCTCATGAGTGGTCCATCTGTGAATTTCTCTGGTTCTGCTTGAATGACATAGAGCACTTGTGGAGATGGTGGTCCACTGTCAGTGGCCCAGCACAGCCACTATTACTATGTCTAGAGCCATAATCGATTTGCTTTAAGCCCCCTAAACACTGTAACCAGTCAGTAAACCTCATTGTTTTGGCAGGTTAATGACCGAGGGCCATTCATTGGTTAATATAATGATGTTACTTGGAGAGAATGTGGTGTTTAGTGCAGGATTTTGAATGGCAGTAGATGGTCTCCTTTGGTGAACACTGCTGAATCCTTCAGAAGAGGGAGAAAAGAGGCTCTAGATGGATGTGTTATCTCCATATGCTTCATTTGGGGTTATTTGGAGTGCACACGGCTTGACAATAGAGAGAGAAGTAGAGATAGGGCGCATTAATCAGTCAAACTGGAATACATTACCCTCCTCATACTCCCCTGGAAAAACCCTCTGATATACACTGTCTTGCTATGACTGTGCAAACAGTGAAACTGTCTATAGTTGCGGTCGTTAGTCAGCGTGGTGCATTATACTCCTTATCATGGAAGCTTTTTGGAAACAGGGGTTAAAGACAGACAGAGAGACTGACAGACTGACTTTATCAACTGTATTAATCCTAGTGGGAAAGTCACATATCACAGCAGCACAAGAGCAGGAAGAGCACAGAACTCAAGCCTAAGAACAGAATAAATGAGACATATATTAAAATACAATAAACATAAAACTAATAAATAAATACTATTAAAACTACTAATAAAACTAAGGCTAAAACTACTGAACAACAGAGCAGAATAGTATTAGATAATATTTTATATAGAAAGAAAGCAAGGAAAAGTAAATTAGGGATATGCACATCAGCCACAACCCTTATTATTTAAAAAAATAAATATATAAATAAAATATTTCATACAAATGTTTAAACTTTTACATCTCAAAGGAAGACATGTTTGAGTAGCCTAATAAAAACGATGACAATAATGATATCTGGTATGTGTGACTGTCTCCTATAAAGACTTTTCTAATGTTTTGGTGAACAAAAGAACTTGAAAATAAAAAAAACAACTATGAAAATATCCCACAAAATTGGTCTAGAGTTCTAAAGGTTAAAGTAAGGCTAAATTGTTTGACTGATTTTTTTCAACATGTAATTTTCCAAACTGGGAATGGACCCCTGCTCTTTGTAGGACAATCCTGTAAAATATAACACAACTCTGTGTTAATTAATCTTGTGGCGAAACCAACTAGTACCACAATCATAAATGAATCCACAAAAAACATTGTTGCCTTTAACGTGATTCGTTTTTGCTCCTGAAGCCTTTGATATTTGAGGAGCTCAATGTACACCTTTATTATTGCTCCTGCATCCTCCTTGTGGGCGAGGCGTGGGATGCAGAAATGTTTTGTCAGATCAATGCTCTGTGATGTTCTCAAAACCCATCAGCACCATAATTCCATGCTTTTGTGTGCTGTCAGTTTCAAACAGGTATTTTTAGGTTTGATTTAATCCAGTTATAATGGAGTGGTCTTTAATGGGGATGCAGTGGATCCACACATGAGAAGATTCTGGGCCACTGGTAAAAATCTCTTTATGTGTCCAGGGATGATATTTTAAATTTGTCACAGTATGAAAGTAGGGCTGGGTGATATGGACATAAAATCGGGGGGGAAAAAAATCATATCCTGATATATTTTAGCTGAATGGCGATATATGATATATAGTATGATATGCAATGTGGAAAAATTAGGACACTTGATGAAATCCTGTCTTTTTTTTTTTACAATATTTAGACATACTGAAATTTCATCTTCATTTCTTATTTACACATGCTAAGCCTTAAGCCCCCTCCACAGTGTATACACGAGTGCACACATGGAGCTGAGGACAGGAGGCAGAGCAGAGAGCAGAAAAAACCTGTCTGCAACATAATCTTGTTTTAAAACTTTAAAAGATGAAATAAACAATATCGCCTCAGGCCACATCCTGCTGTTTATATCCCAGTATCGATATATTATCCAGCCAGTATTGCTCTCTGTTTATAACCCTGATATAGATATGAATTTCAATATGTTGCCTTAGCCCATACCTTGATCTGTTTATATGCTGATATAGATATAAAAATTGATGTTTCATCTCAGTCCATATCCCGCTCTGTTTATATAGCTATAAATATTGATATATCGCATCAATCCATATTTTGCTTTGTTTATGTCTTGATATCAATATAAATATCAATACATCGCACTGGCCCATGTCTTACTTACTTTATATCGTGATATGTAAATATCGATTTGTTGCCCAGCCCTAGATGACAGCATTCTAAAGTAGGTTTCATGGACTTTTCACTGTTGACTGGAAAGCCTTCTGTAGATGTAGGCCTGGTACTCATCAATGTCACAACTAGTACAGAATGAATTCTGGGCTGCACTGCTGACAGTCTGTCTCTGAGAAGTTATATATCATCTCTAATATGTGATGTAAAATTTTATCATAATTGAATTGATTTTTTTTAAGAAGCTATTGAGAATAATTAGTGTTACTTGATTTATTTGAGACACATCCACATTCATAGCCCCTCTTCGGGTTAATGACTGTCATGAGTTTCTGTTAATTGCAATAACATTCCTGGTACATGGAAAGAATATAGCAGTTCTAAATTGGCAAGGGCATTAGGATGTTGTAATCCAACATGATGTGAGGGCCAAGGATTTAGAGAGTAAGTTACTGTGCTTTGGAATAGTAATCTGTTGGAAAAGCAATTCGCCTGTCAGCGTGTGCCTGGGCTCTGTCCACGCTCTCTTGTGTTGTCAGACACAGCCAATCATCTGAAGCAGGATTTTTCAGTGGGGGGGAGGTAAGAGAAGAGGGGGTTGAGGTGAAGGGTTTGAAGGAAAACTAGGCCTGCAATTACCATTTTGCCGTCCCCTTGTGAGGCCTATTCAGAATGAATAATTAAGCTTTACGACCAAAAAAGGGCCGATCCATTTGAAAGTGCTGTTAAAGAGGCAGAGCGATTGAATGAGGGATGCTGGCCTTGAGACAAACATAAATTAGAGTTGCCAAAGATGTGCCAGTTGTCATAAGACTTTTTTTTTTTTTGCAGGAAAAAAAGAAAGTCGAGTTCAGTGTAAGACTTTAGGCTTGTCCCCGATGAGGGGGAGAGTTTGAAGATTCCATTATGGCCATTATGGCTTGAATTAGGCCCGAAAACGACTGAACACAGAGATGGAAATGCAAGTGCCAAGACTGGTCACAATAGCTGTTTGGACAGTAGAGTTTGGAAGGGGTGTCTACAAACATTTGGACACACAGTATAGTGTATATTTATCTTTCAGAAGCAGTATATGCTGTTTTCTAGGTGTCATAACCCAGGATCAGAGTAACCTACCGACATGATACACATCATAACAAATAACAAATAGCTTTATTCATTGTTTCAGCTCCACAGACGTCCATGTGTGTTTGTACTCTGTGAGAGGGGCTGTCGGTGTGAGAGAAAGCTAAATAAAAGAGTCTGTACACTCTTTTCCCCTCGCTGCTCTATTTTTACTTTCACTCCTATTTTACATTGGCCCTTTTTCATCTCTGATACGTTTAGCTGTTTTGAATGATGTTCAGGGAGGGAGTCTTACTGCAGTCCAGTTGCACATGGACCCTGGGAATATACAGCTACATCATGCTGTCAGTGGACAAGAGAGCATATTTCACAGGGTGTCCCACTCTGCCAAAATCAACTGGCCCACTTCCTCTTCCACATCGAAGCTCTGCTGGTGGAGACCCCTCCCCAACCACTCACCCTCTTCCCCCTTAAGTCTGCTCTGCCACATCACTCCACACACTCCTACATCACCTTCATCATGATCAGGACTCCCCAGAACCTGGCTTTTAGTGCCTAGTGCTAACCCCAGAGCCTTCATAAATCTCTCCAGCAGAGTGAGACGGCCTGGCTTAAGCATGTAAAATGTAGCGCCTGCTGACTTGGTGTTTGACTTTTCCAGGCAGCCCCTGAAATAATGCTGTCAGGTGCTGAGTGGTATATGGTACCCGCGTACTGCTGTTGGTTTCACACAGTGCTATGCATTGTTATACGTTCATTTAAAGAATACAATTGGAAAGAATCAGTGCTTTGATTTTGGACACGAAAAGAAATTACTGAATGTTGGAGAATATTTTACATCTGTTTTTCATTAAAAAAAAAAAAAAAAAACACAGATATTTTTAATCCCAATTTGCTCCCAGTTTGGAAGTGACAATTACAAACACCTTTAGGACTCTCCACCATTACAAATGATGCTCCCAACACGAGGAGGGTGAAAACAAGCACATGCCCCTTTGGTACATTTAAACTCAGCCTCTTCTTGAATTGCTGCCATTGCAGAACTGCTGTCCAGCAAACTCTTGGAGGAAAGCGCTGCGTCCCCAGCTCTGATAAAACCACTAACAGATGCCAGTTCTGACCAGCATGGCACTGCGTGAAATGTGGAAAAAGAGCTCCATTTACCAACCCAGATGGCATCACAGAGTGCATGGCCAATTTTGGTCTTTTGCACTCCGGCTGCTGATGGCAGGCAGCATGGCCCAGGATTCGAGAGCGCCGAGTCACTTGAAGCCTGAGGTCAAATTGTTTTGACCAATAATTTGAGAAAAAAGGCACATTCAGATTCAGTATTTCTACATAAATATACAGATTTAAGCACCTTCAGACATAAAGGTCTGATTAATCGCCAGACTTTAACCAAAGCAGTGTAGTTTTACTGCTGCTGTTCCCGTTTACAGTAATAATTCCCTCAATCTGGACACAGAGCTGCAGTGAACAATTAAAATCACTAATACAAACAAACAGACTATGTCAAAATAAAAGTCACTATACACAATACAAACACAGCAGTAACACAAAGTGCTTTCAAAAGAAAAGCTAACATTGCTAACATTTATCTCACTTTTTCTTTTCTTGTTGATCAGATGAATTATTCAATGAGTTTTGAGCTTTGTCATAACATTAATATTCAATGTTGTTCTGTGTTCTTCTTCGGTATAATTGTAAATGGCTGGCTGATAAGAACAATCTTCAGTTCAGCATGTTTATTTTTGTGGTTTCATTGATGTGTAGTATGAGCAAATATCATTTTACCAGGTTACATTTAGCAGTTACATACACTCATTATAGACCTGAATGTCATGAAAGATTTCTTTCTTTGAATATCTGGGGCAGAATAAATGTGTGAAGTACATTGTTAATATTAAAAATGAAAAGAAAAACGGTACACACATTTTATTTGCATGCAACCTAAATATTTGATCGGTCTTGGGTGGTTCTGTTTAAAACTACCATACTGTGTAAATATGATCATCCTTTTAAGGTCTACACTGAACTATTTGGCCTCATTGTAGTGTGTATTATTTAATGCAATGACATTAGTAATTATGTGTGTGTACAGATTGTTGTGCATGTATAATGATGTTGCTGCTCCGGAAAAAAAGAAGAGTGAAAGGCAATATTGCCCTTATTGAGACTATTAAAATACCAAGATATTGAGTTTTGTCAGTATCACCCAGCTCTCATGTTGGGTTTTGAGGGACATTCGGTGCTTTACTTTTCTGAGGAGCCCCTTAAGTCATGCTGTCAGGGTTTGGTCCTGTGCCACTTTGTTTCCACGGCCGTATGTTCAGACATACGGACTCAATTACCATACAAAGCCATTCTCTAATGTGGTGGTCATGTGCGCTCCACCTAATTGACCCTCTTTGTGCTGAAAGATGGCCCAGACTGCCGGGGGTGCTTCTCCTCCAGCGATGTTATGTTCACTCATTCACCAATCATTCAAACCACACAACCACTACCTTTCACATTGACATATGACTGTGCAATGCCACTGTCACATAAACTTGACTCTTTTGTACAAGAGAATTCCCTTTGCTACAAGGGGATTTCCCACAGGATCCTAAACTTATAGAGTTTATGATTGATATTCTGCTCTGTGGGTGAGGCAATCATGATTTAAACACTGTGATTAGGGTTTTAGAGTTTCAAGACCTATATCTTTCGAATTATGTCAGTACACTGTAAGTTATACTGGACAAAAATAGTTGCACCCAGAAGAAATCAACCGATTGCAACAGTGTTGTACAAGACAGTCAAGTCACTCACAATGGCAGCAGGTCATCTTCCGGGATATGTTGCACTTTTGTCTTGGTCCAAAAACAAATCCATGTATGGTGGTCAGCACCAGGATTAACAGTTTGATCAACAGATCATCTTCATTACAGGCACTTTGACTGCCCAACATTACATTAATGAGGTCCTGAAATCAGTGTTCCTACCTTTTCCGAACACACACTGTGGGGCACTATTTCAACAGGACAACACTTGTCCACATACTGCTGCCATCTGAAAACATAGATTCAATGTCATGACCGATCACATCTCCAGACCCTGAAAATGTGAGGGATTCTACTGGATGCACTGGATGGATTAACACAAGGCATCATTAGGAACCTCTACAACTACATTCCGAGATGTCTGGTATGCTGTGTTATACCCGACGCCATACTGAGAGTCACTACTTCTGTATGTGTAGATCAATAAATGTTGATCATATTAGTCTAAATTATAAGCAGTTATTGTTCCTGGTGATATTCGTAAGAACCCATTCCTAACTTCTGATTTTCTGTTTTTGGTTGAAACAGCTGTGTTCCATATTTGTAACGTCTAGCTGCATGTGACACATTATTTAAGGAAAGGTGAACAGCTTGAGATATCCAGGTGTGAGCATGAGGTTATGATAGTGGAATCACTTTCATTTGTGCTCCCGGCTGCACGCCCTCTTTACAGAACAACGGTAAGGAGCTGTGGTGCTTTTGATGTGGAACCGTCTCCGGGTGTGAAGATTTGTTCCAGACACACATCCTAGGCCACATTTCGCCTCAAGCTGTTGTGTTTTTCTTTGAGATGGAAGAGTGAGTTGATCTCCTCTGTGGGTTTAAGCACAAAGGAATTGTGAATACAGTATAATTACATTAAGCACTTCTTTTGCGTTTCTTAAAAAGCACACTTCAGGTCACTGTATCTCGACTAGATCTTGAATCTTTTAACTATTAATAACAATTGCATTTTTAACTGTATTTACCAGTTTAACAGTGTTCTGGTAGTCTGGTAGTGTGTGCAGCTAATAGTAACAACCCAAGAGCGTGGGTGTTTTCCCAACTATTTATAGGATAATTGAGAATAATTGCGATCTGAGTCATGATTGGCTTTAATCGTCAGTAAGGACAACAAGTGGATTTCCAAGAATTAGACTTGAGTAGTTTTTATTATTTATTATTTTTTACTTACCATTTAGAATAAAGTAGAATTGAATGGAGCTTTATTGTCTCACCACAGCAGGAAACGTTTCTTTGATTTCACCATTAACTAACTTGCGGGTAGTTACAAGCTGGTATTCTAAAATTCGTATATCAGGATCAGAGTTACCTACAGATATGATACACATATCATAATGAACTAAAGGACATACATTATCTAACCATATGATTGCTGAATTAAATCCCAGTTTAAATGCCAAAGGACTTTCCAGTGCATATTTACTGCTCTGTTTGGACTTATTATTATGAATATCTTGTCAATCTAATACAAACAATTAATCAAAATTCTCATCAAAAACACTCCGGATGGTCAATTCCCAACATGACAAAAACCCACCACAAAAATTCATCAGTATGTGGTCAGATTCCCATATTTCCATCTCAAATGAAGAAAAAACCCAGGATCTCCTGAAAATAACAATATCTGGTATGTGTGACTGTCTCCTATAAACTATATACTTTTCAAATTTTTTGGTGAATAAAAGTACATCAACCTACAAAACATCAGAGAAAATTGGCAAAGGGGTCTAAAGGTTAATCACACAAGTAACAAATGATCCCTCATAGACCTTTTTACTTATTAGAGGTACTCTGTAGTGCCGGCCTGAAGGGAGCAGTTCAAACTCAGAATGAAGGGGTTGCGTTGGGTCTCTAATTATTGCTGTGGCTTTTCTGAGTAATGCTGTATAATAAAGATCATCTAATGACTTTTGCTGCCAGCCTATTATTTTCCCTGCCTTTTTGATCCTTGCCAGCTTACTTTTGCTCACCAATATCAGATGTCACTCCCATTCTGGGTGACTCCATGACATTCTGGCATGACAGCATTGCAATCGGTTGATTCCTTCTGGGTGATTTTTTTGGTGATGTGTGAATATTCACTGATTCAGAAGTAGCTTAAGTAACATTAGCTAGAGTAGTTAATCTGCTTAAGAACAAGCTGTGGTAGATCTACACATTGCATTTTTGCATTTGTTTTCCTGATATTCTTCAGCACGTCCTTTAATAAAAGGCTCTCATTAAGGCACTTATTAAGCTCTATTTGTATGGCATTGGCAGGTGGGGTGAAGTCAATTTTATGATTTTAGTCCGGTTTGAATGTGCCATGTCGGTTATTTTTCCCAGCTGAGTGTTCCCACACCATTAAAAATTCCGGACTATTTTACCTCCTGCAATCAAGCTGTAAAAATAACCTCAGGTTACATTAGCTACATTAGAGATGTGGGTAAATTTTCCCTCTTATGTTCTAGAAGAGGAGTGTGTAGCTGGATTTCTCAGTGCTGAGGTGGTGAGGAGGCATGTTGTTTTGTTGTACATGGCACAGATACCTTGGGTTGTTCGAGTCTGTGGCAAATGTTCATACTGCTAATACGGACAAAATGGTGGACAAAATGGCCACGCGCAAAACAATACTTTTGCAGGCTGTGTGCGAGGGTTCGTACAGGCTGGTTTAGTCCACATTTTCTCACACAAATCCATTTTTTGGAGGATGTGCAGATCGAACTTCCATACCCTTACCCAGTACGCATCGCTTACACCTTTCATAGAGCTCTTGTAGTTAAATGACATTACTCCACCTTCCCAGGTGTAACTAATCTCACGACGGGTTTAGTGGCTAATTCACATTTTCTGAGAGGAGCGGTGAGCATTCCACCTAACAACATTTATTTATAAAGCTGTAGGTTCTGGGGAAGACGTTATCAGCAGAGAAGGCCAAACGTTTTCAAGAACAATAACTGACAGTCAGGCTCCCTGCATCCTCTCCAGTCATTTTTACAACTCTATCCATGATATAAGTTCACCCACATAACCATCCAAGCTAGTGTCTAAGGAGACTTCACTTGACCGTCCATGGAAGTGTTTTATATGTATGTTATAAACAAAATTTGAAGCCTTGTTTGGAACAGTGTGTCTTGTGTAGCTTTATTGGCTAAAAGTGAAGCTCAGAGTCTTCAGAATCCCACACTGATGGTGACTGGGGTGTTATATGGTTTTCTGTGTCCAAGCCCACAACTAATCACTACCCAAATAAACAGAGCTCTTTTAATGATCAGTAGACCATGTGATGAACAGTTTGCCTTTCTAACCTTTCTCTGAAATGTGGTGGCTCTCCAAAGCCTGTTCAGCAGCTTGCATGTCCATGAGCCCTTCTTAAGCGTTTCCTAAGTGCCCTTCAGCCCAGCATTTTTCCATACAGCTCAGTTGCACTCCAGATACACGCAGCCTGCCGGAAAATTGTATAATTTCTGGAGACATACTTGTTGAAACATTACTGCATTCGACTGTGCCATGTGAAATTGGAGATATGGCTGTGTTGTGCTGCTTTATGACCTAGGCTGAACCAGAGGATGTGGTTGGAATGTGTTGCCTCTATATGCTGGAGTGTAATTCTCATTTTGGAACTCTTGCTTTGACATTTTCTTATTTTTATTTTGGCATATTAAGAGGGAACGTTAAAATAGATCACTGGCTAGAGTCATCAAATTTTTTTTTTTTTTTTTTTTAAAAGATGGTCGTTCAAAGCAGTCCTTGCCAATTGTTTGGAGTTGTGTTGCAGCCAGTGACATTAGCATTATTGTACATGTGCAAAATACCAGCAATTCCTGGTTGCAAATGATCAAACCATCTGTGAAAAGTCTCACAAGAGGAAGGTTTGTACCAGGATAATGATCCAAAATATGCTGTTGGAATAACACTCACAGTTCCCTGGCCTTAAATGTTGTAGGTAATTTGTAGACTGACCTTCAAAAAACTGTGCATGTAAGACAACCCAAGAATCTTAGGACTGAAGACCAAAGAAAAGCAGAAAAATATGTCTTTCGGAGAAATTTTACTTACATTTGCATCAAATATTGGTGAGCCTTCTGCTGTAAGCTAGCCAAACCCTACTTCTGATTCTAATTAGCAGTGGAACCATAAGGTGCAGTTTTTCACCAAACAAACAAAAGTTGTTTTTCTTATTTTTTGTTGTTTTGGATTGGTACGCCAAACTGTGTGTTGGTGAATGTGGTCACATGTTAAAACATGCTTTAAATTCAAATTAATTAATTAAGTTTTTAATTTAAAAAGACTTCTTGGCTTTATGTATTAGGTTTGCCTTTAATATTCATAACATACATTTTTTTAAATAAAGATTTTATTATAAAGTTAGTTTTTCCTCTTTTTAGTAAATATAAAAATGTAAGTATAAGAAAAAAATAAGCAATGAAATGTGTTATGTGCTATAGTGTTTTTATAGATGGCTGTGTCACTAACATGCATCATGCCCCTATAAATAAGCTGGCATTATTAAAGCCAGTTAAATGAAAGTTGTGGTTTTTCTTGGAAAACTGTCGGAAATCTTGAATACGCTGAACTAGTGCATTCAACATAAGAAATGTATTTTCATTTTTCCTAAAGGGGCAAAATAAAAGTGTTTCAGCTTAAATTGGGTCTGTTTTAAATTCAGTGAGTTCTGAAGCATTTTAAATGTTCAGATGTCTTGGTGCATGATTAATGAAAACTCTATAAATGATTAAATGTTTCCAATGGCACTGACTGTTAAGACTAGTAATTACTTTAGTCTCGGGCTAGACTGTAGAAGGCACTTTATCCTCAAGAGCTTGTAAAAAGAAATCAAAACAGCTGGTTTAATCTGTGATTAAAAAAAAAATCTAGTTTTTATCAGATGTCATCACCATTTGCAAAGTCCATCAGCTTATCTTTGATGTAATTAGCAGAGAAAATTAATTAAGGGAGCACTGCAATATGAATTAATCATGCAAGTTTTTTGTAACGGACATGACTGACTTGGGATGTTACAGTGCACATATGAATGTTCATGTATTTGGATACTGTCAAACTATTTTGTTATTGGACAAACTTCCACAGTGTTATTAAAAAACTTATACCTTCCAAAATAAAATTAAAGAGTTAAAATAAAACTCCATAACTCTGAAGCCACATGCATTTATAATTACACGTTTATCTTCAAAAATTGTGCATTTTGAGCAAACCTTCCAGTCATTTTTCCCCACACAATTGAAAACTTTACTAATTTTGTAAAAGTAAATAAATATATAATGTAAAGTGTCCTATCATCCACTGTTCTATATGCATTTTGAACAATTTTGAGATATTGAGATTTAAAGGAATGTTAGTAACATTGACATGTATGGAGATAGAAACCCTTTTTTTCTAGATAAAGAGTCTAAAATGCTTAAAAAAATGTCACATTATGTCAAGATGTTTTCACAGAATGAGAATATGGAAATAAATCAGTACAGATAAAAATATCTGTATCTATGCACTACATTTAAGTAAGTAAGATATTTTAATCATTTTCTTAGTTTAATGTTGATGTTTTCATGAGCTATAAGCTACACTGATCAACAGTGAAACAAAGCTGCATTTGAGCTGCATCATTATGTGGTGTTAAAAGAAATGGTACTATGAATAAATTTTACAGGAAATTTCACTTTTTCTTTTTTTTTGTAACATTTTCATTTTGGAAGTTTGGAGGTTTTGTTTTAACTACAGTCTTATTTCAAGAATTGCAATCTGACCCAAACAAAAACAAATCAGCCCTTTGGGACTATAATGCTCTGACATTTTTATCTAAAAATTTGTTATTTCCATATTCATATTCTGTTAATCTCTTAATATTTTGTGTGGTAATTTTTATTTTTATTTTTAGATTCTTTATCTAGAAAACAGAAAGTTTCTATCTCCATATATGTCAATGTCACTATAAAGACTTTAAGGCTCTATATCTCAAAATTGCTCAGACAGGGACAATATGTTGGAATTTCTTATTAATGCTGCATGTAAAATGTATCACATCATACCTACTGTACTTAAAAATCATATCACCACACCCGTATGAGTGGACATGCATTCCAAATGGTGCATTCTCACCTGCCTAACCCTGAGGTTGCATGCCATGACAAACAACAGAATGTGTTCCCTTTAACCCCAATTACCGGAGGTGTAGTTTTACACCGGCTAATCCAGAGCAGATAGAGTAACCTCCCTCCAGCACTGCGAACGCTTTGTTTTTCCAACCAAGCGGCAATACCACTAAGCCAGGAGGTTGAAGGTCTAGCAGGGCCTGCTGTGCTGATCTGAGCCATGCTAGAGCTGCTTGAGGATGTTGGAGGAAGTCCACTTAGGTTATCGGCCTTGACTGATTTCCACTGAACCAATGGTCTGCTCTCTTCTGCATGGATTATCATTCCATTCTCTGGTGAATGCCATACAGCCTGAGTCCCGTTCACTGTGTGGAGCAACACAAAGGCCGGCTTGTCTATTATACCAGTAGTGAGATATATGTCTTTTTTAGCTGCTGATGGATGTTTAATGAAAATGTACATTACCAGGCTGTTTCTGGAATTCTTTTGGATGAAGTGCAGTGCTTTAGAGGTCGCACCATTCGTGCTGAATACTGATAAGCAAACTTTGAGACTCTAGTGGATGCTAAGTAAGCAATAGTGCTGAGTGTTAGAATTAGAAATGTAAGTCAACAGAAGCATGTTTAACCTTTAGAACTCTAGGCCAATGTTGTTGGATGTATTCATAGTTTGACTTACTTGAATTCGCCTGAATCTCAGGAGCAGAGTAATCTACAGACATGATACACATATCATAACAAAAATAAGACTTTATATAATAGTCTCATTGTGGTATGATGAATTTTCAATGAGTATTCAGTCGTTTCCATCTGAATTAAATCCCAGTTTAAATACCTAAGAAGCTTCCTGTGCATGTTCACTACACATGGTACATGCTCAACCTGCAGGCAGACGGAAGGAAGGGGCCATTTGCACACAGTGTTCTAAATTCAGAATGAAAGCCATGAGAAAGCCATGAGGATGGTGCAAGTGCAAGTAAACTTTTGCTCAAAACATGCAAAAATTCTGTTAATTTCTACATCTGACATGTGTGACTGTCTCCTATTTTTTATTTTTTATTTTTTTACTTTATTTTTTATTCTCAAACAAAAATCACACAGTCATCACTCTTGAGCCTCAATACAATCAATCATTTAAACCATTAAATAAAAATGGGAGACCAAAAGAGTAACAAATGTTTCATACTGTCTCCTTCTTGTGTTTTCATTTTTTGTAACACTTACGTACATCTTGACTGTCTCCTATTTAAAGTAAAACAAAAACAAAAACCAAATCAGCAGAGTATCACAATTATACATACAGAGTCCACAATACACACACCTGTTTAGATTATCACATGTGTTCTGAAAGTTGATGTGTTAACATTGCAAGCATCCCTGTTACCGATCATGATTGACTACAGCTGGTAGCTTCTCTCTTCCCACATAAAAGAGGTTTGATTGACAGCAGTCTCTGGAGTGACAGCACTCAGTGGTTAGAGCACAGGGTTATTGATGACAGAGTTGTGGGTTCGATATCAGGCTTTGCCAGGCTGCCACTGATAGACCCTTGGGCAAAGCCCTTAACCCTTAAGTGCCACACTGCTTCCCTCTCTGCTCCTCCTCTCTGGGCACCTTTGCTGACTAGTGTGTATGTGTGCATTCACTGCATGGATTGGTTAAAGGTGAAGGCCAAATTCAATCTGTGTCCCACACAGATGGTAAGTTTCCATTTACTGGTATAATTCAGAATTCATCGCCATCAATGATGGCAAGACGCCTTGGCCCAGATACAGCAAAACAGGCCCAAACCATGGTCCTACCACCACTGTATTTCACACATGGCATAAGGTGTTTATGCTGAAATGCATCACCCTCCTTTTTCCAAACATGTCACATCTAATTTAAACCCACAAGATATATTTTGATCTCATCCATCCTCAAAACCTTGTTCCAATAGACTTTTGGCTCATCCATGTGATCTTTAACAATCTACAGATAGGCTGGAATGTAATTTTTGGAGAGCAGTAACTTTCTCCTGGCAACCTTGCCACGTGCACCATTGAACATTACTCATGAGCATTAGCATTTCCCAGAATAAGAAAGGCTTCCTTTATGAGCTGCCCCTCAAAAAACATCATAGCATCATCTATTTATTAATTCTATATGAAAGAGAATATCTGTTAAAACAGTACCTTTTGGTGCATTTTTGCCCAGCAGATGTAAGAAATGCTGCGTCTGCAGTAAGAATGTCATGTGGAACAATGCTGGTACCGTGTGGCACTGAGTGCATTCATTGATTTGATCTTGAACTCATAGACTGTAACCTAATCTATTATCTTTGCAAATAACCTTAAAAGTCTGCAAAGGCATTTTGAGAGCAAAAACCAGGGCTGATTGCAATTCCCCATGTCAATCTGGGAGTATGTCTTTATTGAAAGTGTCTCTGGTGGTTATCTCAGTGTTGTAGTACTCCTAACCCACATCCTGCACCCCCATGTAACCTCCCCAGGGTTTCAGCCCCATAGTAGGCTCTTGTCTCAGAAAGATCTTGGCTGAATCGCGCAGTCGGAAAGTGGAGCCCACTATTTCCTGTTCTCTACATTTTTGCAGACTCCTTTTCAGACTAAACCATGCTTTTGGGTTTTACTGCTCTGGACAGTTGGAATAACAAAGCTGATTTAATGCTGGTACTTATCCGAAGCATTGGTAATATTTTACACAGCGGTCTGTTCTCTTGTATCCGAAACTACCAAAAGTGACTGGGGAAGAAAGATATTATTCTGGAGAGAATGATGAAATATTCATATCTCATATCTTATTGCACTTTAGTATTACTTTGTTGAAGACTGGGAAAGATTAGCTTCTATATTTCATGTTTAGTTCGTAGTGCTTTATATGTGTGAAGGGTTTATATCTCTAATCTCAAATTCAAATAATGTAGAATTATCTCTTTGTGGTTGTTGATTTTCCTGCACAAGAAACCTTGAATTGTGGCTGAAATCCATAGTGCTGGTGTAACATATGTAATATGGTGCTAATTGCTCGGAGGTAACTTTGAACGTTCTCTTTGCTCCGCAGAAACGTTAATGGACTCCACCACAGCAACAGCTGAACTGGGCTGGACGGTGTTTCCTGTATCGGGGTCTAGTGACAACAGCGTAAGTGCCTTTGTTCATTTCCCAGCCTTGACAGAGATCCGTGGCCCTTCAGACTTCAGTTCCAGCCTTCGTCTAACGCGCTCCAGCCATTTAATCACTCACTTCAGTGTCAGAACATTAAAGCCAAGTTTGCTGGAACTGAACTCTGTAGGCTGGTTGGTCTCCAGAAATGCAGATGGGCAGCCATGATGTAATTATAACTGAGGAACAAAATGCACTGGCAGTCCAAAGGAACTGCTCAGGCTCACTTAAGTCATATAGTGATGTTTATCACCTGTTTGAAGAGGCTTTCTTTTCACATAAAGACGTGAAGGCATCGGAACACTCCCTATGTGTTTGGGCTAAAAGTAGTGTGGTTATTTGGTTATTGAGGGTTGCATGATACTGGATAAAACTAACATTACAATATTTTATTGTTCGGTAATATTGTTACATTCAAAAATAGAGTCATATTCACCAGGTCACTGCCATGCCAACATGCCACGATGTTAATAATGCAATCTATATATTGAAGATTGGAGTAAAATGAATGAAAATGGTTTTAAATACTGTGCAGAGACACTCATGCAAAATGGGAAGAGTGTGATAACTTATAAGATGAACTGCAACTAGGTGTCGTACATCCTGCATTGTGACTATTGCATTGTGATGATGATGCTGAAAGGATTATGCTCTCTATACTCTTTACTCATGCTGAGGATGAGTAAAGTCAAGTCCAGTGTGGCTGGAGGTTCTATTTTGAATTGGGTGTGTTCCATCATTCATCGAACCACCATATCAGAATTTACAGGTTGGAAAAGAGACAAATCAGTGTTGCCGCTGTGAATAAAAGTGGATAAGGCTGTTAGGGTTGAATCAATGCAGCTGCATTTAATGTACAATATTATATTTAAAAAAATCACATTTTGACTAAAAAGATTAATGTTAGTAATAAACTGGCTGCTTTTACTTTCTCTGGCTGGGTTTAGCTCTACAGCGACTATCTATATCACTCTGTTATCCATTTTAGAACGTATCACTTCTCTCTGTGCTTTAACTGACCCTCTTTACACACTTACAAACCTACTACATTCAGAATATGCTAAATATAACACCAGA
>CM067521.1:8484892-8536065 GCA_034509495.1 Acestrorhynchus altus
TGGTGACAGTTGTAAACCCATCAGTGTCACTGCTGGACTGAGAACCGTCCACCAACCACAAATGTGGGCAGCATGTTGTGAACATTTGATGGAGGACTAGAGGATATCCAACACAAACTGCGCAGAAACAGACAAGCTTCTGTCTCTGAGGTGAGCCAGTGTTTAAACACTCCAGCAGTACTGGTGGGCCTGATTCACTCATACCAGTGCTATGCACACTAACACACCACCAGCACACCACGTCAGTGTGACTGCAGTGCTGAAAATGACCCACCACCCACATATCTGTTCTGTGGTGGTCCTGTGAGGTCTTAACCATTGAATATTTTGAAGGGGGGGGGGGGGGGGGACAAAGTATGCAAAGAAACAGATGGACTACACAGAGCTTATGAAATGGACAGTGAGTGTAACAAGTAGTGTGTGTGTGTCCTACAGACAAAAGTATTGGGACACCTGTTCCACGGAACTGTGTGCTCGTGTTGGTGTGTCACTGTGTAAAGAATACAACCTAATTCAAATCAAAATGTAAAATATAATAATAATAATAATAATAATAATAATAATAATAATAATGACATGTGAAAGCACAGCAGTTCCAAGCTATTCCAAGATTTCCAAGAATCCCTTGTATGACCTCATTCTGCCTGAAAAAAAATCAGATTGATGAAGAAAAGGGGGGAACATTCACATTAAAAATCATTCCTCTGCTATTATATTGTGAGACGCCACTGTGCTTTCTCAGTGCCTGCATTATGGTGGTTGTGTTATATGAATAGGACTTGCTTTCACCTCATGCAGCACGGCTGTATCCTGTGCTATATCTGCTATGTGTCATCGCGTGGTATTTTTTGACAATGGAAGCCTAGCACCCCTTGTGCTGTTTCCTTGGCCAGCATTTCTGGAACATTATGCTTTTTTTATAATAATATGAAGTCTGCTCTGACTGTAAGAGTGGCTTTTTTACTCTGGTAAAGTGATATGATGGTAAAGGAGAGCATATTGAGTGATATTACTTTTTGGGGGCATTTTGGGGCATTTTCTTACATTCATTTTAAGAGATTTCTTGACAAAAAGGAAACTCCATCCAAAATCCACAAAATTATACCTCCTTTTTAAATGATTTCAAATGGATCACTTAAAGGTGTCAAGACCATTCAAGCTCAATTGGTTCTTTCCACAGGACTGTTTGGGTCTCCTTCAGTGACTCCATTTCGATTTCATCACTCTAGTTTGGAGAAATGTGATGTCTGAAATGCTATTGGATGACACAGTGATCACATGAGAAGCAATAAATATTTACTAAACAAACGAATGTCTGGATTTCTTACTTCATAGAGGTGATGAGGTTTTTGTGCCCAACATGTCTTCTGTTTCTGTGCCCAAATAAATTCAACTTTGGAGTCATCTGTCTAAAGCACATTGTTCTAGAAGTCATGCTCTTTGTTAAGGTGTTCTCTGGGAAATTTTACTCTTGCTCTGATCTTTTTTTTTTTTGACAGCAAGAATTCCTCCCACACACCTCCACACACCTCCCATGAAAATCAAACTTGTATGGTCTCTTTTTGATGGTAGATGCTGCACTTTAACATCAACTGTGGCAGGAGCTTCTTGTAGGTCTCATGATGATATTTTAGGATTGTCGGAGACTTCTTTATACATCCCGTGGTCTGCTCTTGGGCTGAACTTGCTAGGATATTTCCTGGACAGTGGAACAACTGATTTTGACTTGTTTTGAAATCTTTTGAAATCCCTTTCCCAGATCCCTTGGCATCTACAGGTTTTGTAGAAGGCCTCAGAGAGCTCTATGGGTCTCGCCATAATGATCCCGTTCACTTCAACAATCAAGAGCAAATCAAACTAATGTCTGAATTTTAAATATCACAACCTCCTCTAAAGTCCTCTCTAATAATGGTCCAACCATTTGGTGCACCTCATTAAAATTCTATTCATTTCATTTTTCAAATGATTTCTAAAAGACACTTCTTCCATTTCAGTTTTATGTGTTTAGTTAAATCACCTCCGTCCCTTGCTGTCGTTATGAACCTCAAGTGTCCATATGTTTAAATGTTATTCAAACATGTTCATTGTGTGTCCTAAATGTTTTAGATTACTGTAAAGTGAATGGAAGGCTGCTGAAATAGACTGAGACTGCCAACAAAATGCTCAACTCAAATCAGGATTGCAGGGGGGTGAGGGAGTCGGAGGCTGGTGCTGCCTCCCTAAAATGAGTTTCTGGAGTGTGGGATGTCTGCATTCAGTAAATAAAATCATTCTGATACATTATTACAATGTAATTGTAATTCAATTTGTAATTATGAATAATTACAAACCCATTTTTGATTCACTTTTAGGATATTTCGAAGTCATTCAGCTCTAAAAAATAAAACAAAAGTAGATAAAAGGTTATCAGACACTATCAAAGTCTAAATTAAACCAAACGTAAAAGAGGTTGAAGAAAGAAAACAACCAAAGCTAAATACTAAAGGAAAGGCAAGACACAAAGTCTTAAAGAGTGGAGGTAAACAGACCTGAAAAGGGTAAAAACAGAATAAACAGTGACAAGGAAACGGCAGAGCAGGGGAACATATGTGGTATGTAGAGGTTGACAGAGACAGGTACAGTATATTTTAGACCTTGAGGCAGAACTGGACTGGAAACTTAAAAGGGGTTTTGTGTCCGATCTGTGTCCATTTCGATGGGTTTAGTATTGTTGACTGGGGCGGTGCGATGTGAGGGGTTGCGACTGGCCCATTCACCCTCTCAGTGGCCCACACTTAGCGGTCCAATGGCCAGTTCATCACTGCCTTGAAGAGAGAAGAAATAAGCAGAAGATAGTATTCAGCACTTCTTTGGGGTTTTAATATTGTACATAATCAGCTATGTCTGTCACATAAACTCAAAATGATGTTTCAATGTTGGTTTACCATTTTTGTACATTTAAATATTCTGTGCATATCTGTAATACAAAGAGAATGGAAAACAGGAATTAAAGACAGTATGACACTGACACTGACTGGCAGGTAGCACTGACAGGCGGGTGACACTGACAGGCAGGTAACACTGAGAGGTGGGTAACACTGACTGGCAGGTAGCACTGACAGGCGGGTGACACTGACAGGCAGGTAACACTGAGAAGTGGGTAACACTGACAGGCATGTAACACTGACAGGCATGTAACACTGACAGGTAGGTGACACTGACAGGCAGGTAACACTGACAGGTGACACTGACAGGCATGTAACACTGACAGGTAGGTGACACTGACAGGCAGGTAACACTGACAGGTAGGTGACACTGACAGGCAGGTAATACTGACAGGTAGGTGACACTGACTGGCAGGTAACACTGAGAAGTATTTAGACGTCTGTGTAAAATACTGCCATAAAGCCTGAACTAGTGAGCCTGTCAAACCAATTAAATCCAGCTGACACCTGTTACAATTCGTATCATTTGATTGGTTCATCAATAAAGCCCAACAGGGAGTGATGTTGTCTGTGTAAGCTAAGCTAAAGTGAATTAGTTGGTGAGAAGACGTAAAGTTCTGGAAGACGTAAAGTTGTTTGTCCACACTACGTCTCAGGTTGGAGAATGGCTAGTTTCAGTATTTTTCAACGTAAAGTAACAGCTGACTTTATTTCAGTCACATTTCAGTAGTAACAGTCAGTCATGTAACAGTTAGGTATGTTCTCTGGATCAACAGTGCACTTTATCAAATCAAAATTCTATGAAAATGTGATCATAATTTCAATGTAATTCAGTGTTTTAAAAATAACACGATTGTGCCAGTGACCCTCAATTTTCTGCATTCTGATTCTGATTCTGTCATTTATAGTTTTCTACATTCCACAAAACAGACATCCAGCAATATCCAGCAAAAGGTACAATATTAGTTAAATAATACACTGTAATGTTTTATGAAATGAATGATGAGACCATGAGAAATGGGAATGTACAACATATGTACTATGTATCTTTGAACTCAGTAAAAGATTAGAGACTTTGAGTAGGTTTTCAGATGATCAGATTCAGGCTGCTGTAGATGAGTTGAGGACATTTCACTTTGTTTAAAGTCATAATACATTTGGTCAATTTTAAAATTTCAGTAATGCAAATGTGATTTGAATGTGTGTCAGTTCATAATTTATTATTAAGATTTTAATGTTGAAAGTAATTAATCAATTTATTTGGGGCAATAAGAAGAATGGGTGGGTCTCGGCCCACTGGGGCCAATTATGACTGAAACAGAATCTAGGTAGTGGAATAGGTGATTATTATTGTTATTGGCTGTTTGGAAGGTTGCATTACAGACCACACAGAAAGAGGTTGTGTATTCAGACGCAAAGTTGGTGACTCAGATGTCCATTACCTTATAAATCCTTTGTTCTTATAGAATTATTTAAAATATATGATGAACACTAATGAACACTAATGCATCTCACTCATGAAAATAAGTCCAAAGTGTTTGAATATATATCTTGATTAATGTACAAAATAACAATAATTTGTTTAGAAATTCAGTAATAAATGACAAATCAGATAAATATATCAAAATATAAATATTAATACAAATAATCCTGGGTCTTTATATTTCCCGTGGTGGAGATCTACAAGGCCAATGTAGCTAACATGGCTCTGGTTCTCTGTTGGTGAAGTGCTAAGTGCATGTTGAAGGCACACACTCGCGTCAAACCACATCAAGTTAGATTCAAACAGACTTAATGTGGAATTCAATGTTACATTGCATATATTACACCTATACTTGACATGGTTTCTGATGAGTGTGATTACACAATGCTAGTAAACGAATTACCTTGTAGTTCTGTGAGAGTAAAGAACAAAGTGTCTGGGTCAGAATTTGCTAATGTAGGTGTTGAAACATAAATATATTAAGTCCTATTTGTGCGTGATTGGATGCACTCCTAATAATGTGTCTCCGCACTACAGTCACACAAATATGATGGGGGTGTACTAATGTGTGTTGTGCTGGTATGAGTGGATCAGACACAGCAGTGGTGCAAGAGTGTTTAAGCACTGTGTCCACTCAGTGTCCACGCTGTTAGATACTCCTAACTAATTGCTCCACCTTGTAAATGGAAACTCAGAGACAGAAGCTCATCTGTTGCTCCACAGCTTGGGCTTGTCATCCTCTAGGACATGTAGGGTTGGTGGGCTGTGGTGTTGGTGTGCCTCACAGCAAATGAGACAGCACACTTTAACCAATTTAATGGGTCTGCACCAGCACGGAAGGGTTCAGCACAGCCCTGCAATGGAAAAGCAGCCTACAAGTCCATCTTTGTTCCTTTTTATGATTCACAGCATGTCATACTGTGCCCTAAACCAGTGCTTCTTAATGCTGGACCTGGAGGCACCTGGAGCACTGAATGTTTTAGATCAGTGGTTTTCAAACTTTTCAGACAACATATCACTTATAATCAAACTGAAATTTCCCACAGAACACCTACAGTAGCTGACATCTTTACATCTACATTTCAGAGGAACATTATACGGCCTCCCCACATTATATATGCCTGCTGAAGTATCACAGACAGCTTGAGACAAGCTTGAGAAAAACAAAAGGACTAGAGCGTTCTTGCATGTTCTTGTTAATTATTCAGGTATTCATCCTAATGCAGAAACCATCATGGGAACTGGTTGTCTTAACATGTGCTGTAGAGTTCCACAGGGTTCTGTTGTAGGGCCCATGAAACGGCTTAAGGTATGAGAATGTTGAACTGAGCTTGTGTACAAAATCACTACTCAAATCGGTTCTGAAGGCAGCTCTGCCTCTGAAGCAGAACAAATACAACTGGTTCAGGGAGTAACCAATTAAAATAACCAGTACGCAGAGCTTAAGAAACTTTTGTTTACTGTTTGCAACTGCAGTAACTGGCACGCACCTCTAGGGGTGAAAATGACAATGTCACGTGAAACGTCATGGAGCTCACTGTGCTGGTATGCCATGAAATGCTGCCTTACAAGAGAGTTGGCCAGATTTCCAGACAGTTTTCTGAGAAAACCACACATTTTAAAGTATTTTTTAAAAAACTGAATTGCACATATAAAGGTGCAGATAGACATTTCTAAAGGTCCGTCTTCTGGTTATTTTAGTTTTTCTCAAGTCTCAGTTTGGTGCAGTTCTCTGATCCAGTGGTGGTTCAAGATTATGTGATGCACTGGGAGAACCCACTGCACCCTCCTCCCCCTCTCCTCTAGTGCTGCTCAAAATCAAGGGGCAACGTGAACCCAGGTGCTGTTACAACATAAACAAAACACATGCTGACAGGAAAACAGTGGGGAAGCTAATATACTGTTGTTTTTTTGTTTTTTTGAAATGTTGCATGGTATGATTCTGCCCTGAGAGGCTGCCCATTTGGCCCATGTCTAAAAGTGCCACTGCTCTGATCAGAATTACAATAAATGTTAGTTCAACCTCCACAACATTTAGTAATTTGTGCACAAAATAGTAGCAGTTTCTCATTCCTTCCAACAAATTTCAAATGCTTTTAGACATGCATCAGTTGCTTCCATACGATTCTTTTAATTCCATATTAAACTAATCGTCCTCATTTCATTGGTTGAACTACATTCCAAATGTTATGGATTTCTTTATCATTTTTTTCCCTGAAAATGTCTCCCAAATTGAACAGTTTCTCTCAGCTGAACCTCAGCTTCCACTGATGAGAAGAAGTATGTAAATGATTAGTTGTAACCAATGATAAACCATTTCTCCACAATCACTCAGAGCTGAATCCCATGAACCCTTCAATGGCAAGCATATATGAACCAAGCAGGAGATATTGTGTACCACTTTGATGACAGCATTGTGTACCAAAACTGTGACACACAAATGGAAGCTCAGCATTGTGGAAGATGGGCAAGGATGCGGGGAAGTCGGGGAAGGGGACAAAACAGGGGAAGAAGAAGAAGAAGAGGCCAAGTATATAGAGAGGATCCTGATTAAATTTGGTCTCAATCAATTCCAGATGTTGGGAGAACCACTGTAATTTGAAAATTTCAAAAAGACATGGCAGATTCCTGGATTATGTGCACAGGACTGTCCCGCCCAGCAACCCATGCCCCAGCAGTGCCAGCACTCCAAGTTCCATGGACTACAGTGGGGGTGACTGCTGAACCTGGGCCTGGATGGTCGGGGGAGTATCACACCTGACGTGACCACGACTGCTGCCTGGGTTCCACCGTTCCTCTGGTGTCGGCAACTAAGTCTGCTGTTCGGTCTGCTTCTTTGACTTTACTAATCTATTCAAATTTGGATTAGAATTTTCTAATTGAGATTCTGGATTTATTTTAAGGTGAGCTAGACGCTTTACTGATCAACAGTAAAACTACAGGCTTGATGTCACTTTTCCTATAATGAATATAAAATACCATTTGCTTTTTTGAAAAAAAAACCGTTTTTTAGATACACTAATACATTGAGATCTATTAAAAGCTAAAGTCTTACGAAGCAAAACATTTCATTAACTGGTTTCCCTAATTTACTTGTGTATTGCTCCCATTTTGTGAAGTATTGCCTTTGGTTTCACAAGCAAACCAAGCCTTTTCTGGCTTGTTGTACTATCGTGTTTTGACCCTTTTCTGCCTTTTGTTTTTGCTCCAACACTGCTTTCTGGTTCTGACCTATGCTTGTTTTTGGACTCTCATGTTTTTGCTTATGCTCATGTGTTACGCTTTGACTCTCCTGGTTTTGACCCTGAATGTTTGACATTGCATATCTAGATGGTCCTTTTCTAAATAAACTAGATTTACAGTATTTTACATGTGAGCAGCTGATTCATTCACGCCAACTATCTTCACTCTATTTTTCTCATCACTCCTTTTCCCAGCACTTAGGTTAGTAATGTGCGCCTATATTCGGGTTAGTTTTTGCCTCAGAAATAACGAGCGAACTGTTCCTACCAATTCGCAGACAAAAGGACCTGACTTACTGGCATAGAACGATGACACCTGGAGACAAAGGGCATAAGAACAAGACCAAATGCAAATGCAAGCACAAAATAAAAGATTAACAGGACGACAGAGCATATCAGATGTTATGTATAGAATATCACATTGGACCACAGGCAGAAGGCTGAAGGAGACATGGGACAGCAAGGCCAGAGACACGATATTGTGCAGAACCTGGATGGGGACAAGAGCAAACACTGGGACACTGGGATTATCACAGGAACAGATATAGAGGGAAATGCAGAAACTGAGACACAATAGGCAACAAAACAGGCATGAATGGAGAATAGGGAGACCCAGGACTGGTCAGAGTCATAGTCATTGTGAGGCCAGTTTGGGTGCAGTCTGAAGAGGCACTGGGACAACAGTGATCCCCAATGTGAGAACCGACACTGGGGCGGCAACCGTTACTGACGCTGGAGCGGCAAGCTTAGCTAACACTGTCTGTAATGCTGGGCAGAGCCTTTAGGGCAAGCAGCGGCACACTGATGCTTGTCAAACGGGACTCCGTAGGTCTGAATTGGGTTCAAGGTGCTGTAGGACATTACTGAGCCATTGAAACCGAGGACCTCAGTTGGGCTGGAGGCACAGGAGCTGGCTTTCTGTTCTTCTTTAGGTCATTCCATTGGCTGAGATATTTTAACTGTAATCTGCTTGCCATTGGACTATTTGACTCTGGCTGGAGTTACAGCCCCAAATCCTGGTGAGTGATTCTCATTTGAGAATGGCATCTAATTTTGAATCATATTTTATTAGAGCATAAACATCATCTCCCTTCCTTATATATTAATTCTTCAACAGAATGTCAGGACTGCTTCAATAAGCTGCAATAACGATCACTCCAAAAGCAATCAGTCTTGATTTCTTCCACATCACATTTGTATGCTATTTGAATTGCTTTACAGTACAGCGTGAGTTATGCAAACGCTGCAGTCACAGGTTGGGAACTATTATGGACATTATCAATCTGGGTTTCAGGAAATTCCATGATGCACACCAATCAGAGATTGAATAACTGACCTCTTCAACACGGCTGACCTTAACAACTAATTAAAGGGATGTACAAGTGTACAGGATATGAATAGTGAAGATCTTCTGCAAGCTATCTCAAGGTCTACCTGAATGCTGAATGAAATGCAGTTCATAAGTTCATATTAGGAGCATTTTCAAACAAGCCTGGCCTTGGCACAGGAGGAAACATTGAAAGACTGTCCAGGCCGAGGAAGGTTAACAGTTCCATAGTTCTATGAGCCTTCTACTTCTGGGTGATGCTCCCAATGGTGTTGACATGTAGGCCTCCTTGGAAAGGGTATTGTACCACGATTTTGTCTCTGATAGCCTTGGAATCCTCAGTGTTTTGCATGTTGACCATTTATGAGTGCTGTACACTTGTTTGGGAGAGGCTTTTATAGTCAGAAGAGACAGGAAAAAAAATCCAAGCATGTGAATTTCTTCTTAATTCTGGTGGTTTGAGGAGTTTAATAATAATTGACAAAAGTAAACTACCATAATTTCCTGACTACAGAGCGCACTTTAATATAAGTCACACCCGCAAAGTTTAAGAAAAAAACTGGAAAGTAGCATATATAAGCCACACCGGGCTAAAAGCCGCAGATATCTACTGAACTGATAACGTAGTTTAACTCAACATAAATGAACTGATTAGTTTCCGAACGGTGCCTGTAGCATAAAAGTAAAAGTGCTGATCAAACAAAACAGAAAAGTTATTGATTGGTTTATTCATTGTTTTCCTGCGCACTGAAACCACAGGAGTCATCTTCTTCAGTGCCAAACACACACACACACACACACACACACACACATACACAATATATATATATATATATATATTTTTTTTTTTTTTTTTTTTTTTTTTTTTGTAAAGTTTTGTTTTCACAATTGTGAATAGTGAAGATGTATTGAGATCTACTGCAAGGTCTACTGAACACTGAGTGAATTGTGGGGTAACAAACTTGCTTTCAATCAACTCGTTCTGCAGGTTCACATTAGAGCATTTTCATTTGTTTTTGTTTAGTAACGCTTCAGTATGGCAGGACATTAGAAGGAACTTGCAATGTTCTACTCAAGCCTTAACAAGCCAGTAGCTGGTAATTAACTGGCTGGTCATTAGTACATAAAGCAATGTCTGGGGGGATGTAACACCTGCTTAAGTGTAAATCTTAACTGCAAATCCAAGGTGCCATTACCCAAAGCTAATTTGTGGTCTAATTTTGAGTTATTAATACAAATATAAAGGCAAACAGGCACTAGTGCTTGACATCACAACATGAAACTCAAAACTGTTAACTAAAATTGAATAATAGAATAAGGTAATAGAATAATAATAGAATAAGGAGTCTTTTTCAGGCTGGGAGATCTATGATTCAGATCATCCCAGCTCTAGTGGCTCTTTAAAACCATTTTTTACCTTCTGTGCTCTGTAAATGGAGCTAAAAATACCATAGCTCTCATACATTTCCACTCTTTTTAGTATTCCTCTTCCACGGGAAGGAGTTTGCTGCTTGTGTTTGGTCAGAAATGGATTAGGATACACCTAGGTCTGAGTGATATGACCAAAAAACTCATATGTCAATATGCTTAAAAGAAATGGCAATAAACAACACAATATAATTAGTGTAATTCCTCTGGAAACCAAACCATTTCCACACAAACAAGTCATGTAAGGTCTTTTTGGAATGAACTCAAACACAGATGTGGTATTACAATATGGTACTTTTATATCTTTTACAAAATATAGCTTGAAATTGCACCTAGACAAAATAAAAATGACTACATAAAGAGGCTGCAAAAGCCCCTATTCATTCCCCAGCCTTCCATCTCTGCTCCATCATATATTTTGTATAACTTTAACATTTTTATAGCTTGTCAAGCCTTTTTGTTGTGATAAGATTAGCTTTTCCGTTGCCATCTTGATGCTCATTTGTTTCATCTGCAGCCACAATAATGGAGCTCTGATTGGTCAGCCTGGTTTTAATGCTAATTTTGTGGGATGGTTTGTAGTTTGACATACTTTTATTTAACAAAACCTTTAAAAGTATGTATAGGAGGCAGTCACACATGCAAAATATAGGATTTCACTCAACCACCAATACTGGTAATTTGGCTGATTCCAAGAAAATGTGAATGAAGACTTGGAAGGCAAGTGATGTGGTGAGCAGATTGATTTGAGTCATTGAATAGATCCATAATTCACATCAATCATGAATTGTTGCATTTGTACACAGTCATACAACAATCCTCCTAAGACAAGAGGAATGCTCACAGAAGTCGAATCACTATGAAACAATGTACAGCAGATGGATCACCCACCCACACATATACATGCACATACACAGTCTGCCCTGTTACATATTTAATATGTGCTGTGACTAGACAGCACTGTCAGTCATGGGCACTGGGCCATGTTAAGCTGTTGTCAATGAACGCACACGTTGCCCACCCATGATGAGGCCCTTAGCGAACCTCTCAGATGATTTATGACCAAGCTGAGGCATGATGTAAAAACGAGCAAAGAAAGAAAAAAAGGACTGGGAAACGAAGTTGAGGCTCCCATAAATGTCCATGGACAGGCTCGGTTCCTGGGGCATGTAATTGTGCCGTACGCGACAGCCTGGCTGTCCCACTCTTCTACTTGAACTGACTCTTTGCGAAACCCTGGGCCGAGGACCCTGCAGAGCTAATGCACAATCACACATCTCCAGAGGGCAATGTCAACAACAATTTATCGAAGCAATGGAGCTCAACATGTTCCTGTCCATATGGCACCTGCCCTGCCAACAAAGAGAGGTCTGCTGCCTCTCCAGAGGAAAAGCTCATCTGATACGTTTGTCAAGGGTAGTCTAGCTTCCATCTCTTTAGTCCAAGTAGTCGTTAAGTAGCAAAGAAACACCCATGGGAAGATTTCAGTCCAGTAAATCTTAAACAGTATTTACACTTCTGTTGTACTGGATTGACAGGTGACTAGGGAGGGAAAGTCCAGAGAGATGATAGGTAAAGTAAATATCATTTTATTTTGAGGTAGAACAAAGAAATTAATTTGCATAATACTAAATATATTTGATTTCCTGTAATTTAGGGGATATAACTGATTTACCACTCCAATAATCCACGTATCCTTGCCACAAACACACTGGGCACACAGTGCTCTGCCTCACTCAAAAGATAACACCTCATAACATCACTTCATTATCCATTTACATACTGATATCCCATGATTTTTGTATGTCAGTGTATGAACATAGGTTATATTTGATTATAACAGCTAGTTCTGACCTTGAAATGTGATTGAGTAGGAGAATATCACATGATAACAATTTTGAGTGAACCTTTAGAACCCTAGGCATAAAAATTAGAAAACAATTCATAGAAGACAGTAACAAAGATATTGGTCTTTTCAGGAGGTCCTAGGGAACTGAAATTTGACTTTATTAGAAATGTAAATATTAACAGAATTAGATATTTGTATGAAAATATAGTTTTAGGGGATTATGGGGACTCAGGATTATGAGTTATGAGTTTCTTACTGGAAATTCATCATCCAGAGTGTTTTTGAGCTAAAAATGCAAGAATTTTAATTAATCATTTGTAACTACTAGATTGATAAAGATATTTATAATAAGTTCTTCAAAACACTTGACAGTAGTCAAAAATAAATAAATAAATAAATATATATATATATATATATATATATATATATATATATAATTCAACTTGAATTTCCTTTATTATTTCTATTATTTATGTAAGTATTGGTATTATCCCATCTCAGGACTTTAATTCTGAAATAGACACTGCACCTTCATCTATAACCCAACATTTGGCTAAGTGATGTCAGTCAGCTTAGAGTTGCGCATGTACATGTAGTAAATGAGCAGTAAACATGTACTTGAAAGCTCATTTGGCACATCAACTGGGATAGTGTATGTCTTGTTGTTTGTAATGATATGTGTATCATGTTTGCAGGTTACTCTGATGCAGAATTATAAAGACAAGAACATGGCATGTAACTTCCTGTAAAATGCGTGGTTCTAAGATTTAAAGGCCATCAGATCCAAGTGTTGGAAATGACAGTTCAGAATAATTGTAGAGGTGAAGAAGACACTGCTAGTATGCTGGTCAACAAATCAAAATCCAGTAGGACTGCAAAGAACAAGAAAATGTTGTAGGGTCATGAAAGTGGTGAGCCAATCCACTGTGCAGCAATGCTCCTACAAACATGATCTTCATAGAAGAACCATAATGAGAAAACCTCACATTGTCACATCAAAGTTTGAAATATGTTACAAAAACCCTATATGAATGTGGGCACCCCTGGTTAAAGTTTCTGTTTCTGAAACAGTCTTTGAAACATTTTTAGAAGATTAATGCATTATTTAGTTTTACACCATTTTACAATGAAAAAAGACACCATGCAAAAAATGGGCAAACTAACAGATCTGATCTCTCAGATTACTTCTACCAAGTTCTTGTTAGACCCACGGCAATTTCACAGTTACCATAGCAGAAAGTGAGATGCAATTTTCAAAGCTTCATAATTATTTTGATACCTGAAACCATACCCCAACAATCAGCAGTCATAGGCTGTATGGACCTATAAAATATTAATGCCCACAAAGCTGTAGAAGAAGCCTGTGAGAAGATAGCAAAGAGTTTTAGGTAGCTTTTTCTTCTGTTTGTAATGTAGATAGGACATGGTAGTTTACACAATTGGTGGAGGTCAAGCTGAGGCCTAGAAGACCAAGAAACCTTCAAAAGAGAATTACTGCTAATCAAAAAACTGGTTTGAATACAAAAGACTGTGGGCTCTGCAGAGTAAAGTTGATCTCTGTACACAGTGCAAATATGAAGACAGTCAACCATCTCAACCAGTGCTGGTCCTGGAATACCTCTGCCCCACAAGTTATAAAATTTACCCCATTTCCAGCACTTCCAAAAAAATCACTCCTCAAAGCACTCTGGAGGCAGCTCTGCCTCTGAAGCAGAACAAATGCAACCAGTTCAGACAATAACAAGTTAAAATAACCAGAGGCAGAGCTTCCTGCTCCTCAGAGCTTTATATGAGGATGCATAAAAGGTGAGCAATTCTGTTTGAGATTTTGTTTTTAAGAAATTCTTTTTACATGTGATTGGTTTCTCAGACACTACATGGGAAACTAGATAGCTAGCTTATAAGGTATTCCACTTCTAATCAGGTAATGCATGTGTCACGTAGGGGTTCGATCCCCGCTCCCCCGTGTCCATGCGGCTTTCCTCCGGGTACTTCAATTTCCTCCTGCCTCCCAAAAATGCACATGGTAGATGAAATGACCATGCTAAACTGGCCCTTAGGTTTGAATGTGTTTGTGGTACCATGCGATGGACTGGTACCTTGTCCAAGGGGTATTCCTGCCTGTACCAAATGACTCCTCTGGATCAACCATGACCTTATTCAGGACAAAGCGGATAAGATAATGACTGACTGACCCTCCTTCCACATATAAAGCTCCTCCTACTGTTTTATTTTTTAATTGGTTGTTCTCTAAACCGCTTAATTCTGCCTCAGAGGCAGAGGTGACCCCAGAACAATTAGAGAACTGATTTTGCAATTGATAAACAGGGAAGTGGTAACCCAGGACTAGCATTGAGAGCCATCACACTAGTTCATCTAACCTGCTTCCCCTAGTGAACGGTGCGTGTGTACAGTACTGCTGAAACACAGCAACACCTGTGTTAATAAAAATTCACTCCACTTGTTTAAGTCCTGTGTGCTGTTTAATCTATGAGCTTAAAATGAAGGAGCTTAAAGATCTTCAAATGTAAAGATCTGGCTTAAAAAACAAAGATCATATATATATATATATATATATATATATATATATATATATATATATATATATATATATATAGATAGATAGAGAGATAGAGAGATAGAGAGAGAGATGACTTTGAACCTTGGTGTTAGCAAATACTTCTGAGGATTCCTGGGACAGCAACAAATGGATCTCGGACCAAATCAAGTCTAACCTCTCACTGGAGGCCCAGATGGTCAGGTTAAAGCACTTCTATTTTGGACACATTATGAGAAGAATTGATTCACTGGAAAAGATAATCATGCTTGGAAGAGTTGAAGGTAAGAGGAAGAGGATGACCAGCTACAAGATGGATGGATACAATTAAAGGAATAATGAACCAACCTTTCAGGTACCTGAAGACCCAAACAGAAGACAGGACATTCCAGAGGGACACTATCCACATGGTCATTAGGAGTCAGAATTGAATTGGCAGCAATTAATAATAATAATAATAATAATAATAATAATAATAATAATAATAATAATAATAATAATAATAATAATAATAATAGCTTGATGTAGACTGACAGTAAAACAGTTTGGCTGCAATAAGCAAAGGTATGTTTGGATAAAATAGGGTGCAGAATTAAAAGAACACCAACTGTTAAGCACAGTGGTGGATTGATCATGCTGGTGCTTGTGTGGCAGTCAGTGGAGCATTACTGGTAAAGAGAAATAGATTAAGTTACATACCATTCTGGGGGGAAAATAAATAAATAAATAAATAAATAAATAAATAAAACACCCACACATCTCGAAAAAGGCTGAAGAGCAAATGATGGCTTTTACAGCAGGATAATGATCCTAAACAAACCTTAAAATCTACATGAGGAGCAAACTGTAGGTTTTCCTATGGTCCTCACAATCTTCCAACTCAAACATGATCAGCAATCTGGAGAGACCTGAAAAGAGCAGTACTGTCTGGTTGATGTGCTGAACAGATAAAGACTTGGGGAAGCCGAGGTAAACGCTGGGGCTGTGGATTTAGTGAAAATAAACAAAATACAAAACTAACAGGTCTCAAACAAACACTAGGTAAACAAACAAGGTAAACAAACAAGGTAAACAAACAAAACCAACTGGATGACTAACGACGACAACACCTACATGGACTGACATCAAAGCTCTTCAACAAAGTTGGAAACAAAGCAAGACAGGAACAAAGCATGACAGGAACAAAAGGACGGACAAAGACAGGCTGAGACAAAGGGTCTCGAAATAGAACACAACATTGATCACACCTGGGACATAATGAAGGGGTAGGGTTACAGATGAGACACAGCTGGGAATGGGCAAAGCAAGGGAGGAGACAAGGATAAAACAAACACAACCCATGTGCTTAGGAGCACATGGGGAGAAACATCAACTAGGACAAGACAGGAAGACAGAGGACTGATATGTGACAAGTACAATGGCCCATGAATCTGCAAAAATCCCCCAAAGAGAATTGAAAGAATAACATTGATAAACTATGATACTTGAAGTACTTTGATAGTTTGAATTTAATAAAAAAAAAATGAAAAGAAAATACTGAAATGCTGTATAGTGTTTACATATTTTGAACGTGACTAAATATAAAGTATAGTATAGCCTGAGTCAGCCAACCAAAGAAATGCATTCTAACATGCCACCACCATGTCATACTGAGAATGACTCACAACTCACTTAATTCCTGTGGGGTCCTGGCCATTGAAGATCAAGTAGAAAGTAGGCAAACAAAGTATGCAGAGATACAGATGGAGAACAGTCATGTCATTTTCGAACAATATAGTGCTCCTGTATGGTCAGTGGAGTGAATGTTGTGACCGGAAAAGTCAAGTGTCACGTCAGACCGTTTGAAACCATTCACCTGCAAAGGTGTCATACCACACCACAAGGTGCAGGCTTTATCGCCTTGTATGGGACTGGGAGCATTTATGCTGGGAAACCTATGGGATCAGCTGAGTTGTCGTGTAGAGGCGTGTAACTCTGTACCCCAAAATGTCAGTAACCTTAGTGCTGCCCTTCATGAAATGCCCTCAGACGATCCAGTGCATCCAGAAAGTATTAACAGCACTTCAATTTTTCATTTATGTTGCAGCCTTTATGTTAAAGCCAACTCCAGATGGCCAAACATTAGCATTTATAGACTAGTATCACTACTTTCTAGTCTCTCAAAAATCCTTGAACGTTCTGTCTATAATCAGGTATCTTACTTTCTCAACCAGAACAATTTACCAGACCCAAACCAATCTGGCTTTAAACTGGCACACTCAACAGAGACGGCTCTTATTGCTGTGACTGAAAAATTAAATTGTCATATGTCATCTATATTCTCCTGGACCTCCTGCAGTCCTTGACACAGTAGACCACAAGATCCTCCTGTCAGTCCTTGGTAGCCTTGGAATCACCTGTTCGGCATTGTGATGGTTTATGTCATACCAGGTAACATGGCAGGGTGCCACACCTGCTCCATGCAGACTCTCCACTGGTGTTCCACAAGGCTCAGTCCTCGGTCCTCTGCTCTTTTCTAGCTACACTTCTTCTGTTGGTAAAGTAATATCTTCTCACGGGTTTTCTTACTGATATGTTGATGACACTTAACTCATCCTCGCTTTCCCACCTTCTGACACCCGGGTCTCCTCCCGTATCTCAGCTTGCCTCTCTGATGTCTCATCAGGGATGGCAGCATTTCACTTCAAACTCAACCCCAGAAAGACTGAACTGCTGTTCATTCCTGGAACCACCAGTCCTCACCCTGATCTTACCATTTCCCTTGAGAACTCACTGGTCACTCCATCCGCATAGGTGCGGAGCTTTGATTTAGTTGTTAATGACCAGTTATCGTTCTTGGCTCATGTTGCAAACCTGACACGGTCATGCAGATTTCTCCTTTACAACATCAGGAGAATTCTTTGCAGTCTAGAGAGGCCACTCAGGTGCTTGTTCAGTCTCTTCTCATTTCAGTTTAAATTAAATCTAGATTATGGAGAACAGTGTCCAAAACAGAATGTTTATTTTTAAACTGAACCAACCTCCACAATTTTTGCAAACTTCTGTGTCTGAGATGATCCATCCTTTTTTACTGCACACCAGTGGGTTCAGATTGAGTCTGAGTTTTAAATTTTGCAGCACCAATCTTGTCTGCTTGAATCAGGTGTGGGTCAGGTTTGGACTACTGTTTTATTCCAGTGCAGGCCTCTATTGCACCTACTTGGCATGAGATATTCTGTGTCACTGTCTAGACAGCCTGTCTGAAAAATCTGTGATTCTACAATGCACAGTGTGTTTCAGTTTGGACAATAAGAAAAGTGAAGGATAAGTCAAATTTGCCACCAATTTGCACACAAACATTCATACCATCTTCCCACCCAGAGGAAGCTGATCAGTCATTAACCGTTTTGCTAGAGCTCATTAGTCAGCTAGGTTCATTTAACTTTAAATGTTAATTCTCCAAATAGCCTTGCAACATAACAAAGGTGCTTAAACAAGTTACACAAAGAATCACATTTGATAATAAACAGCAAAATAACCTTTATATCAAGTACTTTAAAATGGCTTTCAAATTAGATTCACTCTCACATCTTGACTGCAAACACTGTGCCTTATTTACCAACTATGGCTAAGAAAAGATTTTTTATGCAGTTTTCATGAAGATTCACCAATGTTTTTAAGATACTGTTCAGTTTATGAGTCCACTCATAAAGGGATCCCTCATTTTATTTTAAATCCCGCACTTTAAAAACACATTGTGACTTTTCTCAAGAATAAATTTTGAACTGAAAATTCTTCAAAAGTAATTAGTGAAAGAGGGCCGTGATTCTTAATAGAGCCAAATTTATTAATTCAAGGGTTCTTTTAAAGAATAATTTGAACAATTAAACAATTTGTAAGAATGTAAGGTCAAATACTGGCAGTTTTACAGTAAAGTTATAACTTGTGACCCTGAAAATCAAGTAATAATAATACTTTACTTAAAGTACAATTAAGTTTAGGTTAGGTTTAGGGTTTGGTTAAGGTTAATGTTAGGGTTGTGGTTTGGTCAGGTTTAGATTAAGGTTAAGGACAGATTTAAGATTAAGGGTTAGGTAAAGATTATTTTATGGTTGAGGTTAGGGTTCAGGAGAAGGTTTGTATCAGTACATTTGTGTTATGCTCCTTTAGTCACATATCTACAAATTCCTCTTGAGACCAGCTTGTGGTTTAACCTTTTCATTGCTTAGGATCAACTAAATGGATTAAGCACTTGTTTGTCATCAGTAATTGATTTTCTGTTATATCTGAATTAGATTCAATCTCGTTTCTCTCCGCCCCCACTTTACACTAGCTTTAAATAACGCAGCTACTGCAGAAGCAGCCTCTATTCACTATGGCACTGATGCAGTGGCTAGTTTGGTGTATGGACTTAAGAGACAATCACAGATTGTTGCAGACGTATTTTTCATGACAACTGATTCTACCCACACTGGAATACAGCACTTTGTTGAAAGCTGTGGGAAGGCCAGGGTTGATGTGGAGGCCTCATTTGCACATTAGATTATGTGTTTGTTTGTAAGACCCATGCTAGGCTTTCTCTATGTGATGGATGTTTTGAAAGCCCTTGTTGGCAGCCACAGCAAGTAAAACAAACACCTTTGGTAAACTGAGAAGGAATACACAAGCAGCATCCAGAATGATCCTGCTTTTACTGAGTGAGATCTTTTAGCAACAGGAGACTGAAGGAATGAAAGATGGAGGGCTCGGTATGCACACTTTGACTTTTACACGTGCATATAATTATCAGCTTTCAGAATTGTAGGGTTACCTACAATACCATATATATATATATATATATATATAGGGGTATTTGGCTTTCAGGCAAAAGTTATTATTGAAACAGTGATATTTCATGAAAGTAGGCCATTTAAATGGAAGCATGCAATTGTGATCCCCTCATTTCAACAGTTTATTGAAACAAAAGCCAACACAGTGGTGGGTGTACCCCAACAAAAATGTCATTGTCCCATTAAATTGCCGTGCGCCCTTGAAAATAACAATTACAATCAATTACAGCTTACCGATGACATCTCATGCTGTTCACAAGTCGACTTACAGTGCATCTGTAAAACTATTCAGTGCTTCACTTTTTGCACATTTTGTTCTGTTACAGCCGTTTCACAAAATGGATTCAATGTTTTGTTTTTGTTTTGTTATTTTTTTCTGTTAAAATTCTACGCACAACACACCACAATGACAATGTGAGAAAAAGCTTGTTTGGAATCTTTGCAAAAGTATAGCAAGCACACAAACATATACATACATAAGTATTAACAGCCTTTGTCATGACACTCAAAATTGAGCTCAGGTTCATCTTGTTTCCACTGATCATCCTTCAGATGTTTCTGCAGCTTGATTGGAGAACACCTGTGGTAAATTCAGTTGATTGGACATGATTTGGAAAGGCATGCATCTGTTTATATGATGTACCATAGTAGAGTGCATGCCAGAGCACAAACCAAGCCATCTCTGAGACAGGATTGAATTGAGACACAGATCTGGGGAAGGGTGCAGAAAAAGTCTGCTGCATTGAAGGTCAATGATGACACTGGCCTCCATTATCTGTAAAAGGAAGGAGTTTGGAACCACCAGGACTGTTCCTAGAGCTGGCCACCCAGCCAATCAAGGTAAGAGGCCCTTAATCAGGGAGGAGACCAAGAACCCAGTGGTTACTCTGACAGAGCTCCAATATTGCTCTGTGGAGAGAGGACAACCATTTCTGCAGTACTTCGCCAAACAGAAGCCACCCCTCAGTAAATGGCACGTGACAGCTCATCTGAAGTTTGCCAGAAGGCACGTAAAGGAATCTCAGACCATGAGAAACAAAAGTTTGAACTTTTTGGACTGAATGCCAGGCACTGCTCATCACCTAGCCAATACCATTCCTACAGTGAAGCATGGTGGTGGCAGCCTCATGTTGGGACTTTTTCTGTAGCAAGATCTAAGAGACTAGTCAAGGTCAAGCGAAAGATCACTGCAAAGATGTATGGCGACATCCTTGATGATGATGTGCTCCAGAGCACTCTAGACTCTAGCCTCTCTAGACAGAAAAGGTTGAATTCTCCTGATGTTGTAAAGGAGAAATCTGCATGACCAAATCAGGTTTGTAACATGAGCCAAGAACAATAATTGGTCATTAACAACTACATCAAGGCTCCACACTTCTGCAGATGGAGTGACCAGTGAGTTCTCAAGGGAAATGGTAAGATCAGGATGAGAAGCAGTAGTTCAGTTTTGCTGGGGTTGAGTTTGAGGTGATGGGGTGCCATCCATGATGAGACATCAGCGAGGCAAGCTAAGATGCGAGAGAAGACCTGGGTGTTGGAAGGTGGGAAAGAGAGAATGAGTTGTCATCAGCATAGCAGTGGTAAGAAAACCAGAAAGATAGAGTATTGTAGTTTGTTATGATATGTATAATATATCTGTAGGAGTTATGAAACCTAGAAATTGGCATAAATTTAACTTTGCATAGGTTATAAAGCATTAAACATAGGCTTGTTTGCACCAGAAATCTTGAACATTGTAAATAACCCTAAAGGGCAGTGTCAGTGAAATTAATGAAAAATGAGTCGGACTTTACATAAAAATAATGTCTACCTGCCAGCAAATTTCAGAAAAAAGTAAATATATTCTAAGGTTTAATTCATGTGATGGGATGCCATCAGGGACAGGGGGCACATGGTAGCCAGCATTCTAATGCCACACAAGCGATTCTGGAAAATGGCCAGTCATGTAATGCAGCACTAGTGATGTTTTATTGTTGGCCATGATCATTCATTCATTCATTCATTCATTCATTCATTCATTCATTCATTCATATTCTGAACCGCTTATTCCTGAATAGGGTCACGGGTGAGCCGGTGCCCAGCCGGACGGGAAACAACCCTAGACAGGGCGCTAATCCATCGTAGGGTGGCCATGATCAATGAAGTCTAAATTAAAGGCTACCTAGCTAATGTTCTGTTGTTTGACTATCATCTTTCTGTGAAATTAACATGAAGAAAGATGGCCGTGCTAAGGCTGCTGGTGTTGCTCTTTAATTCCAGAACTACTATGGAGAAATAAAGTGTTTTCCAGAAATAGCTGAGGCACCTGCCATCTAATGGTCCCCTGGTGTTTTCAAGGCATAGCCACCAAGTTCCAAGAGAAGCTACAAACTCTCAGCCTTCACTGTTGCACAATCAGTGATTTTCAGGAAGATTACAGCAGATAACCATCAGGGAAAAAAATGCAGGGACGGTGGGAAGATGGCTCGGAATGGTGCCAGCAGGCAGCACATTCCCATGTGGCCACACTAGCGCTGTAGATTAGGTATGATTTCATGAAGTGGAACATATCCAATGTGCTGGGCTGAACCAGGTTATACTGACTGCAGAAAATGTCATAGAAAAACCCTGCACTAACATACAGATGAGCTTTGATAGTATTAAAAATTATGCACAATAAATTACTGGCACCACTGTTAATGGTGGATAAAAGGCTTATAAATGTGTTCAATCTTTGCCAGCTTGGTTTTACGTATGACAGTATGTTCAGAAAATTGTTCACACTGTTAACCAGGAATGTCAATGGTTCTGAATAAAAATCAAATCTAATAACCTACATTAACAAAGGCAACTGATGATTTCAAATGGACGTGGTCATGATGCAGATGTAATTAAGGCCTAAAGTCAGCAGGTTGTGACCAATCTGTTACCTCAGGCGAATGCCAACACCTCAACAAGGTATGACGTTTTATCTTGTGAGTTTGAACATTGGACATCATGCTCATGGCAAGCTGACATGAATTTCTGGAGTTTAAGCAGGGCATGTTAGTGCGTGCCAGATGAATGGGACATTCTATTTCCGAAGTCCAGACATTTAACTTTCCTCAATTCACAGTGTAATATGTACCAGGAATATAGAAAGCATTACCATCAGTGCAGTGGCTGCCAATGGGTACTTAATTATCAGGACCTGTGGCAGCTGTCTGGAATTGTCCATGTAAAAAGACAAGCAGGATAATGTACCATTCCATGGGGCCCCAGTTTTACTGACTTGGCTTTATGATATATTGCCACATCCGTGACACTGAGGATGGAGTAATGTTAAATGCCCACACGATTTTTTAAATGGAATGTCCCATTGAGTCGAATCTTACTACCATGTCTCACTCAATAATTTATATTGCCTTGCCATGAGCATGCTGGCTAGTGTACAACCTCACTCAAGATAACATCTCACAGATTGGACAGTTTCAAGCCATCCCCAGAGGTAACACCACTTTAGGTTACCTACTGATATGCCATAACTTCTAATGTCAGTATATATATATATATATATATATATATATATATATATATATATATATATATATATATATATAGACATTAAAAGTATATATTTCAGGAATGTAAAGCCATTGTTTTGACTCAGAACTAAATGTTCTCACTCTTTATTAAGAGAGTTGTTATTTTCAGTTGAGAACACAACAAGCCTGGAAATTGTACAGCACTGGTGGTACTGCACAAAAGACTCTAAAAATAATATTAGTTCCATTTCTGCCTCCTTTTTGTTGTCACCAAGCCCAGTTTTAGAATGCAAGATAGGGATGAATCATGCAGGCTTAAAGCCCTGAATCAGTGTGTGCTTCACAATAGGAGCTGCCCACTGCACCGGCCTCAACTGCCTTGCGAGAGGCATCTTAAAGGGAAAATGGGTTCCATCCTGCTCGCCACGACAAGGAGAATGACTCCCAGTTCATGGCGCTGTGACTGGACTGCTAATCATAGAGTTAGCAGCCACAGCAGGTGGACATGGGAGACCGCAGCATCCCAGAGACTGGTGAGGGAGAGGGGCGGCGCGAGGGGGTGGACAACACACCAGCTGGTCAGTTTTTAGAATAAGTGGGAAAATGATTTCTTTTGGCCAGGATATTGAAAGCAAGGTGTTAATGGCGTAATCGTCCATTTTTCAGAAGTAAATCAAGTCACGTCCGGGTCCAGAAATGAGACTTGGAGATTAACATTTTGTGGTGTCAAGCACACTAGTGATTACTCTTGATGAACTTGCTTTTTTAAAATTACAGCTGCTGACAAGATTAAAATGATATTCCTTGATTCAACTCTGAAAGCCTTTGAAGCATTTCAATCAATAGTAGTTTGTTTTGCTCTGCAATTCAAGCGTAACTCTGTAATTACATATTTATTTACATGCCGATCAGTAAATACATTTTTATTTAGATTCTGTATCAGCATTTTTGAAGCTGTATTGTGAATATTTTCTGTTTGGTTTGATGTCCAACAGTGACAAAAGTGTTAAAAGTGTAAAACATTTCTTTGCTCTGCAAAACAGGATAGTTGCACCCCGAAGGAACTTGTTTGAGCTGCAGTGTTATAAGGAAGATAAAGGTTACCAGGAACAATAAATTATAAAAAATGACACTGATATGGGAAATGTGGGAATGTATTGAGCTATACATGAGCTATAATGTCTCTCACTATGGTTACATGTATAATACAACCTCTACATGGAGTTTTAGATGTTCCTATTGGTATCTTGCAATAATCCATCCCATGCAGCTTTAGATTCCTCATGCAGTTCCCGCATATTTTGAGGTAGATTTAGTGGTAGGGGTGGAGTGTTTATACTGTGTCCAATTGCATCCCACACATTTTCAATCATGGATAGGTCTGGCAATGTGACTGGACATAGCATAGTATCTGTGTTTTCAAGACACGCTCTTGAGAAGGCAGCAGTAAGTGGAAGAGCATTGTCCTGTGCACCAGAGTGTGTTCAGAAAAGGTAGGACCACTGGTTACAGGAGGTTGGGCTGTCAAAGTTCCTGTAATGAAGACCAAAGTTAATCTGCCATCATACAGAATAGCACCCCACATCACAACACCAGACCTTCTGGGTGTGTGACGCATGACAACAAACGGTTGATCACTGAATCCTCCAAGACAAAAGTGGGACTCATCACACGATTGCTCCCATTCTGAGTGACTCCATGACAGTTGTGCATTGCAATTGTTTGATTCTTTTAGGCGCAACTACTTTTTTTGATGATTTTACTAAACGTGAACTAAAAATGAACTAAAATTCAAAATGTATACCTGATCACACAATTGCTCTTGTGGCTAAATGCAATCAAATCATCAGCAATGTAACAGCATCTACTACATAGCCTTGAGAATAGTAGAAGTCTTCAGAAGAAATGTCTACAAATGTATACAAATGTTTGGATGTTGGACATTCAGTGAGCCTCTGAATGTTAACAGCCATTATTCTTGAACTACTGTGGTCGTTAACCCTTGATCAAATGGCTCATGTTGCAGTTAACATCATTTAATAGCTGTCATGCTCAATTAGCGCACTTGCACTGGCTGGGGTGGACTGTTTATTCCATGTGGGATGCTCTGAAGATTATCTGGGATAATAACAGCACAGGCTAAAAATATAATAAAAAATGGCATTGTAGAATAGGCCTAATGAAGAGTGAACCAGTGTATTCAAAGGGAGAGGACTTCTTTTCTTTTTTTTCTTTTTTTTCTTTTTTTTTTTTATGAAACACTACATTCTTTTTTCACATCACGGGGTTTAGTCAGCCTTGACTTTCTCGAGGCCAGTGTATCTCTTTATGGTCATTTTGTCTCGTGTTTTGTCTTATGTTAGCCTGTTGTTTTGACCCAGTCCTATTCTAGAAAAACACTGCGTTCCCTTTATAAATAAATGCTGACTGACAAAACAAATAAACACTTTGATCTGTGATGTAGTTGAAAATATTTAAAAACCAAGTTGATCCTATAAGAAGAGGCCCGTCTGAGAGCCAGTACAATAGCAGAGCTCAGCCCATGCCTGAGGCATTGTTTTTTAATATGTGTTGCTACCCTTTAGGCCAGGTACGAATCAATTTTTCAGATTTGTTTTTAGCATCCTAGCTAGAGCAGTGGCGCAGCATAGAGTCAAAAAGTTATCAGCTCTGAATTTACACAGAAACTGTTTCCATTCGAATCTTCTTCCCAGTGAAGTACCTCAGTTTTTCACGTACCATATCCCAGATAACATGCTAATGAGGGGCCTAACAATATTGAGGGATGGAGGTAAAATATCTAATGTAACACAAAACTGGAGAAATGTCTTTTAAACCTCATTTGTAATGTCTATAATTGAGAAGAGGTGGCACAAGGCAGAGAATGTCTCATTCTTGTTTACTAGCCAGGGATATCTGATAGAACAGCAAAGCAGTTTTGTAAGTTGCTCTGGATAAGGCTAAATGCCCTAAATGTAAATATAACTGAATGTGTGGAAAATGGCTCAAAAGGTAGATGATTGGCTAAAAGGAGTGGTCGCATTTGAAAGTCGCATAGTGTGATGGAAGAGCTGAATTTGCAGGTGTACTGAAACGTACACTCCTACAGGTCCAGCAGTGGCAAGAATCCCAGTCTTCAGGAAATTCTCCTCAGAACTGTAGCCGAAAGACAAGCAGAGCACTGTGAGGTCTGGTGTGCCACTCTGCTCCATGAGTTGCTGGTCTGCATTTCCCTCAGTGTTCTTTCAGAAATTAGCAGTAAGGGACCTGCTTTAACTTTGAGAGCTAATTCTTGCCTGGAAGCAAAGCAGTTTTCATTCACATGCCGAGAAACACACTGGTGGTCCTTATCTATCGGTTTTGTCTTTTTAGACACAATTCTGCAGAGAATTTCCTGAAGACTGGGAATAACTTCTTCTCCTTCCTTCACACTTTGGTGCTAAAATGTAATCACAAATTTTAGCCAGTCAATAACATCTGCTTTGTGACCCATTTTCCAGATATCATACGAGACACTGACTTCACTGTGCCACCTTATCTCAATCTATGAATCCAGTCACACACCCCACATGTATTTATAGTCAAATCTGCCTCATGAAATGCCGTCTGCAGAAGCCTGAATTTATTTCCACCCTAACCATGCAACGTTTTTTGAGAGAGAGTTTATATAAGCAAATTTCTTTATTAATGATGCTTGCAAAGCTTCACCAGTACATTTGTGAAAGCACGATTGTTTGATAATATACTTGTTTGTTGATGAAACTTGATGAATCTTGGAGGATATTCCTGCTCCTGTGATGTGAAATGAATATAAAAGAGGTGTGGGTATTGTGCATCTTTGTATCCAGGTATCAGCCCTGTCTCTTGTATCTGGTAGAATGCAAGCTCAATGTTATCTCTCGATTCTGGCATGTTTACTTTAGCAAGGGGTATCTTTCTGAGTAAACAACCGAATCTCTAGATAAAATCATCTGCTATGACATATAAAACAGAAACACTTCTTTTCATATAGCTGGATGTAGGAGTGTAAAACTCTGTGTAGGCCTATGTATTCTTAACTGGGCTTGGCCTGCTTTGGCCTTGTGATGGAGCTTTTTAATGTAGAAGTTCAGTCAATATTGTAAATAGAAGCCCAGGGCTAAAGGACATGGCACATCATGTTTTTAAAAGCATATAAAAGCACAATATAAATCAACATTTTACACTTCCACAGTCCACTTGACTTGTGTGAGTCATTCGCCTATAATCCATGTGCTTAGTCTATAGTGCGGAGCAAAAACTTTGCTTATTTACTTAGACAAACGACCTTTAGAACTCTATGTCAATTTTCGGGGTGTTTTTGTAGTGTCTTCTTATTTTTACTCACCAAAATTAGAAAATGTATTTGTACGAGACAATCACACAACTCAAATGTGTCATTTGAGATGTTTAAATGAACAGATTTACATATTTGAACCTCACCATTGTTTTTTTGTTTTTTTAAATGTACTTGAGCTGCTTCCCCTACAACAGACTAAAATCTAATAAGTCTATAGCTTGTATATCTATATATTCACACACACACACACACATGACCACCTCCAAAAAGAAAAATGTGAACAGTGTGGCTTTTAGTATAGCCAGCATTAAATATTTAATTTCATAGTGTAAAACACACAGCAGAATACAGCACGATTTATTCAGTTCATTCATTATTAGGGACTAAGCAGAATCACATGGCTTTTCTCCATCGCTTCACTTGCTCACTGGAGTCACAAATCTTGTCTGACTTTGATCTCTCTCTCTCTCTCTCTCTCTCTCTCTCTCTCTCTCTCATGTTCTCTCTCACTCTCTCTTTTTCTCTTACTCTCCATATAAGCAGGGCCTGTCATTTTCTCTACTGTATTCCATCAGACTAACTGCGCTGCAGGGAGCAGACCCCGTCACCCTCCGCCTCTCCATTCTGTATTGATAGTAAGCAATAACTGCATATGAATGTGTGCAGTGGACTGCGACGCCATTAATCCAAACAAAAGCGTTCGGCAAATTCTGTATGCTTCTTTAATTTTCCAGTACTGACAAATTGAGATAATGGTAAGCCATATATAATAGGCCTAAAGCTTATTTTCACATTAAAAGGGGGACCATACTGCGCAATGCCATTACAACACAATAAATGGAACACTGATAAAGGGGAAATGACGATAGGCTTGTATTACACATGTAAAAATTCACACATAATTTAGTCAGCGCTTGTGCACACTGCATTTTATTTAGAACCTTTATCGACAGGCCAAACTTTCGAGATTGTTGATTGTGTAGTATGTAGTTAATGCACTGTAAGAACAGCTGGAGAGGTGGATGCAGCTGTTTACCATGGAATCATCTCCACATTCCAAAAGAAGCTTTCCATGGGACAGTATTCAGTTGCTATTCACAATTGCTTTGAGCTATCAAAATCTTTCAGCAGATGAATCAACCCTGCAGTATTCAGAAGGTCAGTAATGTCTAAAAGAAAACACTTCATGATGATGGACAATGGAATAGACGGAAATGACTCTTCAGTACTGCAATACTGAGTGTTACGGGACCATTTCATACAGAACAGTGTTAGAAACTGGAAACCTTCTTCCTTCTTCCAGCTTCTACCACATCTTAGACTTTGAAGCCTTGAGGTCTTTGTGTTCTTGGATCCACTCTAGAACTTCCTGCTTTTAACCTTCATGTTCTGAAGACACTAATTCACAGCCTCAGCTGCTCTGACAATAACTCAATTGAATACAAGCTTCTGGTGAAGCAAATTGAATAATGCCCATAATACGAGAGCATCTGTCTCTTTCTACACTTCTGAAAGGTGTCTCAGCCAATTAGAATTTAGAACTGGCTCTGCCTGCACCAACTAGAACTAATTGCAGACTGCAGCAGAAAGTAGTAACGTACATCGGATCTAGGAAGATTCTGACTTTGAGCTTTTGTATGACCTCACACTTGACACACCCTGGGCATAGACATAAATCAGGTGCTTCTTAGCTAATTTATATTTATCTCCCAACCATCGCATATGCAAAGGTAATATGAAATAAATGCCCATATGAAGTAAAAACCTCTATATTGTCAAAGATGTTGGACCATAACTGCTCCACCTCAACCCCAACTTCTCATCTTATCCCAAAAGGACTGGATAGAGCAACATCATTCCAGAGAACACAGTTCCACTGATGTACAGCTCAATGCTGCAGGGACTTTGTGCTTCTGAGAGTCCTATTCTATTGGCAGTACTTCTCAAAAGAGGCCTGACATGCTCTGTGTGCACTGGCACATCTGTGACAGAAAGGGGTGCAACTTAAAGGAGCCAAATTCATTCATTAGAAAGCGTGTCCACAAACATTTGTACTTTCAAAAATCCTATTGGTTTCACATTATGTAAATCAAAATGCCTCTTGAAGTTTGATTATTCTGTCACTTACTAAATACGCTTGTACTAAAACGAAACATAATATTTGTGGAAATATTACTTGTAAATGAAACATATTAAAAATTGAAAAATATTGGAATTTATGTGCAATATGCTAATTACATATACGCGTATAGCACATCATTTTTGTCATGGTAGTTAATACATTTTGATATCAGCTGTGGTGAGAGCTGGTTTGTAGGTTTGTTTGAGCCTTGTTGCACCTTGTGGCCTGCTCTTCAGCTGAACTTGCCAAGACTGCTTGACCTGTCCATTCTGGCAGCTGTTTTAAATGTTCTCCACTTGTAAATTAGTTTCCCGACAGTGGAACAGCTGGTTTCTGATAGTTTTGAAATCTTTTTAAATCCCTTCCCAGACTCATCGGCATCTATGACCTTCTTTCTGAAGACCTCACCATGGTAATCTCTCTCACTTCAACAATCAAGAGCGAACCAAACTAATGTCTGAGGTTTAAATAAGACCATATTTAGATAAGAGCAGGTTTAAATAAGAAGTGTCCACAGGTTTACATTTGTAAAAACACAAAGAATTTCATGGAGTGTCCTAACTTCGTCATGACTGTATAAAAGTCTTATAGATCAGCTTCATCATTTTTGTATGTGACAATTAAACAATTTCTCTATAATAATATATAATATGTCATATAGTCTTTGGTTTATGTGGTAAACATAAATACAGTATTTCCCAACTCATGAACACGTTCTGTTCCAGGAGGCTGTTTGTATGTACATTTGTTTGTAAGTCCGTACTGGGACAGACGTGTATTGTGATTACAGTATGTACAACCAGCTCTTCTTTCGGACATCAACCACAGGAGATAATGGATAATCAGCACAGGTTCACAATAGGAAGTCAACATCAGAAGGAGGGTGAGATTTTGGCATGGATGCTCTAACACCTGATGTCAGTGGCACTGGTTCAGGGTCATGATGAGACATGTTTTTTCACCCTCTTAAGGAATCAGTCTAAGGGTGTCTGGGTTGTGGCCCTTTTTCAATGTCACATATGATCCGGTAGCAATGAAGTGCATCATGGACAGCTGTTGCAACCCTGATGTACCGTTCCACATTTGGGTCCTGTGATTCCAAGAGCGACAGATAGTCTTCAATCATGTGAAATGCCTGTGCCATCATCTGGGTCTGGAAATGCTTCGGTTCCCTCCAGCTTCCGCCACTCGGCAGACATTCAAAATAAAGCATCCTCATGCACTAACTTTAAACCTGAAGATAATCCTTGCAAACAAGCTTGAGGACAACTTTGTTCATATGTAGCAAAGTTCATAACTTGAATGTTCGTAAGTTGGGGACTAACTGTATATGTTGTATTGTGTATACATTGTGTATATTCATTACATGTATATAAACTAGAGGCAATTCAGCTTGTTCAGTTTACCCACCACATGAATTTTTGTGAAGTAGGAGGAAACTCAGGGAGAACATACCAAACTCTTCAGTGTATTGATCCCCAGCAGTTTCACTCAAGCACCTGTAACTGCATCACTGTTTAAGGTGTAAGAAAAATGTCAAAAAAAAAGCCAGTATAAGTGTGATTCTGTGAATATAGAGTTTTAGAGTTTTTCAATATAACATAATGGGCAATATTTCTACCATCTTCCCACATGCAATTATCTGTACTTTTTCTGTATATATTTTTTTATTTGTTTACTATTTATAATGTTGTGGACACATTATACTGTATAAAAGTAAAAAATGTAAGACATAAGCAATGTTTTTTGTAATATTTCTTGAAATTTTCTTTATATCCTTTAAATCAGTCAGTAAACTGATGCTCTGATGACAGAAAGTAAAGGGATTCCAGGACAGTAAAAACTCCAGTCATTTCCCTCAGACCAAATGAAAAGATTGGATTCCATACCTGACCATCTCCCTACCTTACTCATGACTCTGCCCACAAGCTCTGTTTATAACAGATAGAAAGACAGAAGTAGAAATGGCTTTGACCTAAAAGACCCCTTGAGCTGTGTGACACACACACTACCTGTGGAGGTGCCCACTGTATGTGTGTGCATGTGTGCGTGTGTGTGCGTGTGTGTGTGTGTTTATAGCTAACATATGGATAAAATATAATGAAAATATATTCTATAGAGTTTCTATAGTTTCTAATACATACAGAAATAGATTATTGATAAGGAGACACTGTATCACCACGTCTGCTGTTATGATCAGGTGTACTGGAGTGATGATGATGGTTTGATGGAGATCATAATAATAATAACAGTAGAAATCCATATACATATCTAGAGTAGAGGTCCATATACATTTCTACATAGTTGGTAATGACAGGTGGGCAAATAGTCCAAGCCAGGGAGGGAAACTAGTCGGCAGGGTGCAAAGCTCAGGCTCAGAAGGAGTAGCAGGGGTTAAACGTCCATCAACTTGGGCTGGTGGATAAAGGATAGAGAGATATACTTAGTTTGGTGTTTAGATTTTTATAGAAAACAGAGAATATAAACATTATTATGTGGCAAGTGACTGTGGCAGATCTGACTATAACAGCCCAACTAAAAGGAGAGAACCAGAAAGTAACAAGCATGGGAGCATCCTGAAACATTGGCATCCAACCACTGCACAACGGAGTCCACAATCACAACCCTAAGTGATCCAATTAAGCAGTCTGATGACAGCACCAACATCCCAGTTTACCATTAGTCCCTATGTCCTTGAACCCCTGGATCCGCAGCCTTTATCCAAAGGGAGACATTAATTACCAGAAGCTACACTGAACAAATTAGATTTCAGACTAGACTTGAAGATTGAGTCCTGAACATTATTTGGGAGGTCATTCCAGAGTAGGAGGGCTTTGTAAAAAAGGCTCTTCCCCCTGCTGGGTACTTCATATATGTTATAAACTTACACATATCCATATATGTATCTCCTTTAGGTAACATTTATGGAAAAGCCACTCGACAGAGTAGCACGTATGTCATATAGTACATTTCTGTGTGGGAGTCGAACGGTGCTGCTGTTATTGAATATTATTACAACACAGAGTAGCTTGAAAAAGCTTAGGCAGCAATACAAATGGAGTAAACTCCCAGAGTGAGAAGACTTTACCAACACAGCTACCATTTAGAAGAGCTCTTTAATATGACATACAGCATATTTAACCAAGTATAAGGTTAGCAAGAACAGTCTAGATACTGACAACATGAAAATAATGAAAAGCTCTCTGACCCTTTCCCTGGTGTTCTAATAGACTAGGGAAACAGCAAATGCCATCCTAACAAAATTATAAATACTGCATATATTAAGGGCATATTAAGGCCAACATATGGACATACCTCAAACATGTAATTACACAGACCATAAACATGCATTTAACAAACACAGCTCCTCATCTTCAGCCAAAAATCTGGAGCTCCACGCTCTCAGTGTGAACCCCATCTGTGGTCTCCATCTTTAATCTTGCAACCACGACGTTTGCTATCATCACAGGAATGAAGGAACGGATTTTATAGTCACCAAAAATTAATTACCAAAAATTACTCAAATTTGTCTTCATTTGAGATCTAAGAGCATTCAAATATTTGTATGCATTTGACCATGGTTTGATTAAAACCATGCTTTTGCTTTTAAGAGCTAAAAGGCACTCAGAAATCCCATCGTTAATTGATCATCCAGAGTGATGATCTCATTCTCATTTTCCACTATAACCAAATATCTGGATCAGTTGCATCATTAACTCTGCCCTCCCTTGCTGATCAGTAAGCTTGACCATATACTGTATATACGTAGACAAAGCAGTTTTCTGAGCTGGATTACTCTCTGACAATCGTCACACAATAATGAGATGCACAATGATGGTTAGATAGGCTAAGTCTTGTAGTTATGATCAGTATATCATGTCTGTAGGTTACTCTGATCCTGAGATATGAAGCCTAGAATATGGCATGTAACTGCCCACAAAGTGCAGATCTCGAGTTCTAAGACGTAAGGTGGATGAGAAGACTGCCACAATGGACTTTGACGCAGAGGTCCCACAACTGTGTTGCAGGATCACTTATATTTAATGGTCATGTAAATTTGATAGAAGTCATGTAAATTTTTTATACTGATTGTTCTCTTGTAATTTATAATTTGCACCCTCTATAATGTGTGTGGCTTTCCGAATCATGTACACTCAGATGAATTTACCCAAGGTGTTCTGCAATCAAGCTGTAGAAACTTCTGAAGGATGACCAGTGGATCCATTTTCATGTTTTTATTTGTGATTTTTCTCACTTGGGGTATTGTGTGTAGCATTTTGATTAATAAAAATTAATCCATTTTGGAACAAGGCTGTAGCATAACAAAATGTGCAAAAGGTGAATACTTTCCGGATGCACTGTATGTGCTGTTATTTTTGCATTGTTATGCATGTTACTGAGTTAATAATAATATAACACTAGTGTGATGAAAGGAGCCCTAAGGTAATTGCAGACTGTTATTTACCAAATAACAGTCTACTGGGTTTTAATTAGGTGAAGAGAAAGAAATAAATTTGAATTTCATTTGAAAAGTATTATTTATATTTTTTTTTTACTGCAAACAGCATCTGGCTTTCTGTGACCCTAAACAACAACAAACAATGAGGGTTAAAGAAATAGCGTTCCTTGTTTTGTCACTTGCCTTACGTCTTCACGCTCCCATGGGGTCTTGGAGATGCTAACGTGTTAAACGCAGAGCAACTCGAGGCTAATCCTCAAAGAAATCCAACATTTACTAATGAGCATGTATTTCAGAGACACACTGGCTGCAGAATGAAATGTAGCTTCTTCTGATCCATGCGGTACGCCTGGTCGTCTACGGCCCAGTCCTGGTGCACGTCATAATTCACACACATGACGTTTCCGCAGATAAGCACGGCTGTCAGTCGTCCCCCCTGAGCCACATCAAAAATACTCTCCTGAGGAGATGAAGATAACAAACCTAATCTTCATTTCTCATTTCACAGCGCTACATTCTGCTGGCAAGCAAAAGGGAGGGAGGAAAAAAGGCTCTGACATGACGGTAATGGCTACAAACATTCTGCTGCAGTGAACATTTTTTCCGTGGCTCGAAACGAGCTGACATGTAGGTAGTGCAGTCCTGGAGGATTCGATAGCTCTTATAGGTTCCATGTTTTCACATTAGCTTTGCACGTTTGGATGTCTAGGATTGTCAGAAAGGCTTTTCATTACTTGTCAAGTGACTCAAAAAGTACAATATCAAAAATAAGTAAGTAAATGAACACTAAGCATCTTCTAACCTGGGAATCCAGGGTGTATATATATATATATATATATATATACCTAGGGCAGCATGGTAGCATCGCGAGTAATGAGTGTCACACAGGTAGTACGTCTCACGCTGCTGGTAGGTGAATTTGCCATGCTAAACTGGCTGTAGATGTGAATGTGTGTCGTGCCCTGCAATGAATTGGCATCCTTTCCAGGGGGTATTCCTGCCGTGTGCCATATGATTCCAGGTAGGCTCTGGATCAACTGTGACCCTATTCAGTATGAATATAATATAATGATTGACTGACAATTATATGTGTGTAGTATGAAACAGCTACATCTACAGTCACATGGAAAAATGAGGACACCTAATGAACACCTTGACATTTTAACACATATGGATAAACCTGATCTCCATTTTAAATATGTGAGAGATGGAGGTGATAATCACCAATCAACCATAACATTATGACCAACTTTTTGTCTACTCACGCTATCATTTAATCAGTGTGAGTAAACACTGTGATTTAATCATTTAATCACATTTAATCAGCCATTCAGGAGCACTTTGTAGTTCTATAATTACTGAGTGTAGTTCATCGGTTTTATTTGTTAGCCTCTTTTCACCCTCATCTTTAAAGGTCTTGAAAAGGTCTTGGACAGCCCATGTTCTAATAGCTGATATTTTCGACTTTGGCTTTGTATTATTTGTCTTATATTTCCCTTAAGCCCCCTCTGATACAATTAAGATTTCACAGTGGTTTCTATGATGCAGAGATCTCCAGGCCCTGCTGCAGCAAATAAGCCCCAAACCATGATACTTCCAACCCCATTCACAGTTGGTATGAGGATCTTGTGCTCAGATGCTGTGTTTGGTCTGTGCCAAACATGTCTTCTGTTACTGTGCCCAGATAATTTAATTTTGGATTAATTTATCCACAGCACATTGTTCCAGAAGTCCTGCTCTTTATCTCAGAATCAGAATCAGAATTACTTGTTTATTAATCTCAGAGGGAAATTACATCTAGGTGTTCTAGGTGTTCTCTTGTCTTTAGTCTTGCCCTGATATATATGATTTTTTTTACAGCAAGGGTTTCCTCCTTGCACACCTCCCATTAAACATGTTTGGTCTACATGCTGCACTTTGACATCATCTGTGGCATGAGTTACCTGTAGGTCCTGTGATGACATTTATGCATCTCTTGGGCTGAACTTGCCATATTGGAAGTTTTAATAAATGTGTTCTAACTTTTTCCCACAATAAAATTGCAGTGCACTTATTACATATTCTTTTACATTACTTCAGTTTTATTTGTCCAATTTTAATTTAGTAAAAAAAAAAAAACTATTTAAACTTGAACCAACCAATAAAAATGAATGAAATCCTTGTGTAAGGAGCCGCCCGCAATGCCGCCGCCAGGCTGCCAGAGGGCGCTCGGCGACTGGAAACACCTGATAACGAACCTGATTGAGTCCAGGTGTGGTTGGTCTATTTAAGCAGCCCCTGCTTCTCACTCAGTGCGGTTTCTTGGGGTTTATTTCTTCTTGAGATGCTGCTGGTAATCTCTGGTATTTCTTCCTGCTCAAACTATCCCTTCTCCAAAAGTGGGAAGTGTTCCAACCTTTTAAAAATATATCTGCCTCCTCCAAGTAAATGGGGAAGAGTGTCTCTTCCTTCCTTCTTTCCTCCTAAAGTGGGGGAGGCTGTTTCTTTCTCTCTCCAAAAGAAACTAACCAGAAAAGAAAAGAAAGAAAGGAAAAAGTCAAGAACAAGAAAAGAAAGAAAAAGAAAAGACTTTAGTTTTCCATCCTCTCTCTCTTCAGAGAGGAGCTGTTTATTTTTCTATTTCCCCCTCTACACCACGGTCTCTGAGTTTGTTTTCCTTCTCAGTTGAGAAGCAGTTTTCTGTTCACCCCTCCTGCTCACAGCCCTTCCCCTGGTCTGCATCTGGTCTCTCAGGTGATGCCCTAGCTCACCGGGCTAAGGTGCTCACCTGTGGCGCACAGTGCCTGAGCAGACGGGGGTTTCAATCCCACGACTGGTGGATCTTTGTTATTTAATGTTTTTTTTTTTTTTTTTTCATTTTATACTCAAAAAAATCTCCCACTTTCCAGTAGAGATCGCTGGAGCCTTCCCTAGCGATCTGTCTGTCAACCCTAAGTTCTCCCTAAGCACTCACAAGCCCCACTACTCACATACTACTCACAGCTCCTATATAGAGCTGTGGTAAGTAAAATGCTCTAAGTCTCGGCACTGTGAGTTCAATCCCTGCTTGTTGCATTTGAGTCCAGAATAAAATTTGAATTATTGGTCCCAACCCAGGTGGAATTTAATTTGATAAATGCCCCGTGACACACTGATTTCCACTTAAAGTTAGCACAATATGATATATATTGTAACATGTGGAATAAGGGCTTATTCTCCTGTTCATATCTGTACTCTTGTTAGAAAGCTTTACAATAAGATACTGTGATGACTTGATTTCCCTCCAATTTATTTTAAAGCTATTTACTGGAACTACAGAGGGGTTGTTTTTTTTTTCCCTGCAAGATAGAGCCCTTATGTTTTGACTGCTAGGTTAATACTCCCATTGACGCACACTGACCATAAAAGGTCTTTGTTCGAAAAGGTCAGTTGTGTTGTTTCAGTTTCTTCTACTGAAGGTAATGTTCAGTCGACTCTCAGGTGGATCTGATTTACTCATCAGAGACTTTTACACACTTGTGGAGTCATTTACATGCTGCTTTAGTCATTAAAGCATTCTGAAACTCATGTTAAAATATTGTACTTTTCACCCCAATTATAATAAACACACTGACATGACAAAAGTCATTGGATATCAGTATGTATAGGCCTCAGATACTGAAATTGGGTGATTAGTTCTGTCACTGCAACAAACCTATTGGATGGAGCTCCACGACTCTCAAGAATGTTCCACTGTTCACTAATGAAAGTCGTTTCACACTGAGCAGAAATGATGGCCGCAAACGATGTTGGAGACGTCAAGGACAGAACCATACAATCAGTCACTGTTGTCACCAGATGAGCTTTTGGTGGTGGTGGTGTGAATGGTACAGTGACAAGCCCATACTACTTGAATAACATAATTAATCCAGTAATTGTGCCTACGCATGAACAACACAGGCCTAATTTAATCTTCATGGATGACAATACTCCAGCTCATCGAGGTCAAATCGTTAGGGAACAGCTGCTGGAGACTGGAGATCTCAAATGGAGTGGCCTGCACATTCTCCAAACCTGAATGCCATAGGATCAGCTGAGTCACCATATAAAAGCTTGTAATTCTGTACCCCAGAACCTCAATGACCTAAGGGTTGCCATTCAAGAAGAGTGGGATGCCATGCCTCAGCAGATAATAAGTAGACTTGTGAACAGCATGTGATGTTGTTGTCAAGCTGTAATTGATGGGCACATGACAAGTTATTGAGACTGATATTTATCGGAGGGATACCCACCTCTGTTTCAATAAATTAACCAAAGTAACCAGTGGTCCTACTTTTTCTGAAAGCACACTCCAGTGCACTATTTCAAGAAGATATTGTTCATCTACATACTGCTGCCTTCAAAAGAGCTTGGACTGAAGACACAGATATCATGATGTGGTCAGTGTGTAGGATGCTATTGGACGTGCTATCAACACTCAAGCCCTACAGCAAAATCTGCAGGACTTCAATGAGGATAGAATAGAATACAACTTTCAAGATGCGTGGGATAGACTATCACAGGACACCATTAGAAACCTCCGAAACTCCATTCTGAGATGTCTGACATGTTGCGTTATACCCGACACCATACTCAGAGCCACTGCTTCTGTATGTGTGGCGATATCAGTAAAAAAAAAATAAAAATTATTGTTCTTGGTAACCTTTACCTTCTTTTTCATTAGTACTGCAATCTGACTGTGAAGTAGCTTAATTCACTCAGTAACTGGGGTACATATTTTGGGGCGTGTAGTTTAGTCTGTACCCCAATATGTAGGGCTTACAAAGTAAACTATGTTAATACAATTAGGACAGGACAACATTAGACAATGCTAGTGTTTTCCATAAATTATGTATGTGTATTCCAGTGCGCTCTGTCTGAGGACTCTAAGACACACTCAGACAGGCCATTTTAAATTCAACACTCCAGGATTCGCACAAAGTGTTTGATCACAAACATCCATGAGATTTGAGACTTTGATCTCCGTATACTGTACCTTCCAGGAATACTTAATGTAGCAGTGACTGCAGCAGAGGACACAGAACAACTCACATGATGCATCTTGACCTCTACCAGTGCAGGAAAAGGACTTTTGACAAGAATTAGTCATTAGCAGACCAGTAGCTTCACAGGCTTGGCTATATAGGGGTTGCATGATCAGTGCACCCAGCACAGGGAATATGTTCAGAACAATCCAGCAAATAAAGCAAAAGCTTTGACTGGGTGGTGCATCCAACAAAACATGCACTCATTATTCTCGAACCATTTTCGGATATAAAATCCAAAATAAAAGCTTAGCATATATTATTTTTATCCCAACACCGCATACATACTAATAGTTTAACAGCTGAAGTAAATAACGTTGTCACTAACATAACATTACTATTGTAGCAGTAGGGAAGCATCTGAATATAATCCATAAATGATAACTATACTTATCTCTGAAGTTGTATAATATAGTCATGTGAACAAGTTAGGACATTCCATGAACACCTTAACACATTTAAATATATGGACATTTGAACTCTCCATATTGAGAGATGGAGATTATAAAACTAAACACATGAAACTGATCAAAGTTCTTAAAATTGCAAACTGCAATTATCAGAAATGTTATTTTCTTCTGAGAAAAAAGTTATCATACCCCCATGTTTATTACTGTTTAAAATGCCTAAAATTAGAATCAGATGCAGCACATCAGTTGCAAAAGTTAGACCATCATTAAAGAGGACCTTAGAGGAGCCTGTCTTATTTAATCCTCAGACATTAGTTTAAGGTACAATGTGACTTTACAATGTGACCTTACATAAGGTCACATTGTAAGAAAATTATATTGTCTGATAAAAAAATAAATAAAAAAAGAATCTCTTTGGCCTCAATGCCAGTCAATGCTCATCACCTGGCCAATACCATTCCTACAGTGAAGCATGGTGGTGGCAGCATCATGCTGTAGGGATGGTTTTCTGCAGTAGGAACTGGGAGACCAGTCAGAGTTGAGGAAAAGATGCCTGTAGTGATGTTCAGACACATTCTTGATGATAACTTACTCCAGAGCACTCTGGACATCAGACTGGGACAAATGTTAATCTTCCAACAGAGCAACGACCATAAGCACACAGGGAATAAAGCTGTAACATAAAAAATGGCTGATTATGAGATTATAAAACTAAGCACATGAAACTGAACAAAGTTCTTAAAATTGTAAAATGCTATTTTCTTGTGAGGAAAAAGTTATCATACCCCCACCTAAAATTCTAATGCCTAAAATTAGAATCAGATGCAGCACATCAGTTGCAAAAATTAGACCATCAATAAAGAGGACTTGGGAGGAGCCTGTCTTATTTAATCCTCAGACATTAGTTTTGTTTGCTTTTGATTGTCGAAGTGGGTGGAATCACCACGGTCAGATTCAAAGAGCTCTCTGAAGCCATCAGTAACAGAAGACATGTTTGGTGCAAACCAAACAGAGCATTTGAGCACAAGAACCTCATACCAGCTGTGAAGCTTGGGGGTGGAAGTGTCATGGTTTCTCTAACAATCCTAAAATGTCATCCCAGCACCTACAAGTAGCTCTTGCCACAGTTGATGTCAAACTGCAGCATCTACCATCAGAAAAAGACCAGTTTGATTTTCATGGGAGGTGTGCAAGGTGCAAACCCTTTCTGTAACAAATAGTCAATTCAAGCCATTTTGAGGTCAGAGATTCATCCTCCAACTTACGTGAAAGTCAAATTATGCTAGATTTGCATGTGCTGTTGTCTTGAGTTCAAAGACAACCTTAGATGATGCTGATGATTAAAATCCCTTGTTCGTTCTCCATGGCTACAGTGCTTGAGAATGTCCTAATTTGAGTCTAAGTGAACTTCAAATTGAAAGCTGGACACAGCATCCACTAAGGAAGATGGATTGTGCCTTCCTTTGGAACTAATTAGGTAACGTCTTTCAGGGGTCAAGTCAAAAATACAGAGTCCACACTACGTTAGCAGCAGTTGCTGGAGAGATGGATGTGAATGTGAGTGGGTGGACGTGAATTCAAAGAGGGATACAAACCTTAATCTTCAAGAGTACTTTGACATTTTGCAGTTTTAATATGTCAGTGTAGAAAATGCTGTCGTATACAGCGAGTGTACAAAGTAACAACACCACATTCAATACGTATTATAGAGATGCACAACCCCTCTTCTACTTTCAATGTAAAGTAAACACCATAGGACCACCAATCAACAGATCATAGTGAGTATTAAAAACATAACAGAAAAAAATCATATTAATCTGTATTACAAATGATATACAAATTGGTTCAGAAAAGATTTGATATATTTAAACATATTTATGGGTATATTAATTAACAATACTTTAAAACAATAGATAACAAACATTACTAAATGGTTTTGTATTGTCTCAACAAATTATTATTCAAACTTCGTAAAAATAAATATTAAGCATTATTCAACATTTGAGTAACGAATGAATGAATTTATACTTTTAAACCATTATAGCATCTTTCAAAATACACAAGGACACTACAATAAACACACTCACCACTCATCCCATACACACTTGCGAGATGAATGAATAACCAGGTATCCCAATACTTTTCCCCATTTAGTATATATTAGTTATTATTTATTCCTATTGTTTGTTATAGGTTAAAAGTATGCTGTGTGCAGTTGGCTACGTATTCACAAAAATATATTAACAGTAAGTTGAGACATTACTAAACCACTTTAATTAATGTACCCTAATTATAAAGTGTTACTGTTTTATCTTACATATTTATTCATATATTTATATATGCTAAATTGCTAAATTGCCCCCTGGGTGTAAGTGTGACTGTGACACTGTGTGTGATACCCTGTGATGGACTGGTGCTCTGTCCAGGGGGTATTCATGCCTTGATCCTGATGACTCCAAGTGGGTTCTGGATCCACCATGACCTATTCAGGAGGAAGCATATAAGATAATGACTGACTTTACATACAGTGCATCTGGAAAGTATTCACAGCTTCACTTTCAACACATTTTATGTTACAGCTTTAATCCAAATTTGATTTTTTTTCTCCATGAACTTCTACACACAATACCCCACAATGGTAAAATGAGAAAAGTTTGTTTGAAATCTTTGCAAATTTATTCAAAATAAAACACAGATATATAACACATATGTAAGTATCTACAACCTTGGCCATGACAATCAAAATTGAGCTTCTCATCCTTCAGATGTTTCTACAGCTTGATTAGACACCTGTGGTGAATTCAGATGAATGGACCTGATTTCGAAACACACATCTGTTTACATAAGGTCACATTGTAAGAAAATTATACTTTGGAGGAGCCTGTCTGCCTGTTTAATCCTCAGACACTAGTTTAAGGTACAATGTGACCTTACAATGTGACCTTACATAAGGTCACATTGTAAGAAAATTTCATTTTGTTTGATTAAAAAAAAAAAAAAAACTCTTTGGCCTCAATGCCAGTCAATGCTCATCACCTAGCCAATACCATTCCTACAGTGAAGCATGGTGGTGGCAGCATCATGCTGTCAGGATGGTTTTCTACAGTAGGAAATGGGAGACCAGTCAGAGTTGAGGAAAAGATGCCTGTAGTGATGTTCAGACACACTCTTGATGATAACATACTCCAGAGCACTCTGGACATCAGACTGGGACAAATGTTAATCTTCCAACAGAGCAACGACCCTAAGCACACAGGGAATAAAGCTGTAACATAAAAAATGGCTGTTCACCGACGCTGCCCATTCAATAAGATGGAGCCTATTGTTTGTTTTTTTTCTTTTTTTCTATAAAATTGGGGAAGAGAAGCATATAGAGAAAAAAAATCAATCAAGTATTTCAAAGACATTTATTCAGTGGGGAAAAACACATTAAAAATGTTACATTAAATCATGTATTCCACATTCGCACCCCTGATGGTAATACAAACCCATTTTGCCTACAAAACAGCACATAATATTCTATAACATTTCACAAGAAAGGGAGAATACAGAGGCATCTTCAATCAGAGTCCTGGTTCCTTTCCAATGCACTCTCCTCTTCAGCTCACCCCACAGGTTTTCAGTTGGGTTGAAGTCTGGGGACTGAGATGACCATGGGAGGAGCTTCATTTTGTGTCTGTTGAACCATTTTCGTGTAGATTTGGCCACAGGTTTAAGGTCATTATCTTGCTGAAAGACCCAGTGATGACATGGACTTGGTATTTTAAAAAGTTCATGATGTCATGCACCCTTACAAGGTTCCCAGGATCTTGGAAGTGATACAGGCCCACAGCATCACTGATCCTCCCCATACTTCACAGTGGGCCTGAGGTGCTTTTCCGCATACTCATCTTTTGTTTTACGTCAGACCTACTTAGAGTGTTTGTTTCTTGGTCTCATCTGACCAAAGCACCCAGTCCCAGCTGAAGTCCCAGTACTGCTTACCAAACTTCAGATGTTTATATTTATGCTTGTAAGTGAGAAAAGGGCTTTTTCCATGCTTCCTGAACAGCTTGTTGGCATATATATAGTGGCTGATGGTTGTTATGGAGACTTTCTGACCACAAGATGGTGGGGGGCAGGTGTAGGTGAGTGGCTATTTTCTTGTAGCCTGACTTATGACAGTCGACACATATCTGCCTTATTTGAATGGTGTTTTCTCTTGTCTGTACCTAGTATAAAGTTGTGTGTGTTTGTGTGTGTGCATAAAACAAGTTACAAACACACAAATATATAACGCTTATGGTACATTTGCGTTATGATACATTCACTTCTGAACATATGGATGAAACATATAATGAAAATATATTCTAAAATTATCAAATAATATAATATTTTCTAAAAATTTTAATATATACTAGTATACAAAACATGAAAAATAAAGACTTGTTTGGTGTTGGTGTGTGTTTATAAATATAAATAATACCTATATAAAAATAATAATATATGTATATTATTTTTGTAAATAATCTCATTTTTTCTCAATCTCAGTTCAAAATGTATCTGTCGTCATTAGAGTTTGTATCCATAATACATTCATTCTGAGCTGGTTTGTGTACATTTGGCAAACCAGCATCACCAGAAGACAGGAGCTTGTTGTGAATTTTAATGTATATACAAAATAGTGCACGTCATGCAGTTCTTTGCATTTTAATATTATATGTATTTCTGGAGATTTTTATGAACTTTCTCAGCTTTACTTCAAATTCAAATAGTACCCAGTGGTACTGCAGAGTTAACTGGGTGAACATGCCAGTTGCCAACAGACCATTCAGAATGCAGCACACGTATCTGTATGAGACAGCTATGCTGTGTGCCATACAGTGTGTATAAAGATAGTCTACTATGAATGTGTACAAATATGCTGTACACTATGTTCTCGATTGGATTCCATCAGCCCTGAATACAATGTGTTGTGCAACACTGTATTGACTGCTGTGGGTCTAGATCTTTTTTATTATATTGTCTTGTTTGTATTTTAGATTCTTAGAGCTGGATGCTCTTGCAGGTCACAGTGAATAGAATTTTATTGAAGAGACAAGCTTTAACCTAGCTAAAGGAAGGTGGCAAGTCTGGAATGTCCTTGCCATTGTGGATATTCCACAACACTGCAGGAGGAAATGTCACAATGCATGCACCTATTCACTACTATGACATCCTCCATCCCTGTGGGCCTCCAAGTACCTACAAAACCACTCACACCTTTGCATTCTAGTTTTTGTATTCTCCATTTTCTTTATTCCGTTGTGCTCATTTTCTCTGTGCTATTTTGTTATATTTTCTAGTACAGTATGCATCACACCATATATTTTCATAGTTTCAGATCAGAATACATCAGAATACAATTCAAACCAAAGCGGATTTCTGACTGTATTTGTCTTTATCACATTTTGTAATATGACAGGTGAAGATGACAGAAGCTTGAACCTCCCAACTTACATAGGGCCCATTACATGATCTAAATTAAGCCTACTTTTACATATGTTGCTGTGGCCATTTATGATGAGATTACCATCATAATCTGTTGGTAAACAACACTACAGGAAGATGACAAACTCCACACTAAACTCACAAACCTTTCCATTTTCATCTGTTGATGAACATGATCTGGACTCATCCTTAACTAAACTGAGACTAGACCTGGACTCACCCTTAACCAAGCTGAGACTAGACCTGGACTCACCCTTAACCAAGCTGACACTAGACCTGGACTCACCCTTAACCAAGCTGAGACTTGACCTGGACTCACCCTTAACCAAGCTGAGACTAGACTTGGACTCACCCTTAACTGAGACTTGACCTGGACTCACCCTTAACCAAGCTGAGACTAGACTTGGACTCACCCTTAACTGAGACTTGACCTGGACTCACCCTTAACTAAACTGAGACTAGACCTGGACTCGCCCTTAACCAAGCTGAGACGAGACCTGGACTCATCCTTAACTAAACTGAGACGAGACCTGGACTCACCCTTAACTAAGCTGAGACTTGACCTGGACTCACCCTTAACAAAACTGAGACTAGACCTGGACTCATCCTTAACTAAACTTAGACAAAACCTGGACTCATCCTTAACTAAACTGAGATTTGACCTGGACTCATCCTTAACTAAACTGAGACGAGACCTGGACTCATCCTTAACTAAACTGAGACGAGACCTGGACTCATTCTTAACTAAACTGAGACGAGATCTGGGCTCACCCTTATCTAAGCTGACACCTGACCTAGGATCGGACTCTTAATTGAAGCATGTCTCTTCCTGGACTCATACTTAACTAAGGTGTCTCTCCACCTGGATCCACACTTAACTGGGGCACGTCTCCTCCTGGACTGATCCTTGTTTCTCCTCCTGCACTCATCCATAGCTGAAGCATGTCTCCACCTGGACTTGTTCTTAATTGAGACATCGCTAGACTCACACTTAGATGAGGCATGTCTTCTGCTGAATTCATCCTTAGCTGAAACAGGTCTCCTCCTGGACTCACTATTAACTGAAGCATGTCTCTAGCTGTACTCACCCTTGACTAAGTCATGACTAAGTAACTAAGTTCTGACTCAACTTGGATTCAGCCTTAACTGAGTCATTACTGGACCTGGACTCAACTTTAACTAATTTGCGACTCACCACAAGACTGATACTTGTAATTTTGCTGAGGCTTCTTGAAAAAAAATAACAAACCAAACTAATTAAATGTTTCATTTACAGGCTTTTAAAATTGTGTTTTGGACAGCCTCTGTTGGCTGCACCACCACCATCACCAGACATCACATTGTGTTGGAGGAATTTGAACTGTATGTGAGCTGAGAGCCAAAATCTGGTAGCTACACATGAATGTAGATGGAGAGAGCCTGTTTCACAGGGAGGTTGTACAGGCCACACAAACAGCAGTTTGATTCAGACTATTCACCTGGGTTGGCCAGGCATCCTATCTTCCAGCAAAGTTTGAAGCCCTGGCCAAGTAATAATTCTTCAAAGACCTGGAGCCTACGTCCTTCATGTATACAGGTAATAGAAATACCCAAAGGGAAAGCATGCCTTTCCTTTATCTCAAGAGAAATAAAGCAGATCTCAGTGTTTTAAAGAAAGTGGTTTCTAATTTATTTTTTCTAAACCATTTTTTTTTAGAAGAGGAGATCAGTATGTAATCGTAGTTGGGTCTGGATACAGACTTCTTATACACTAATAGACTACTGAAAGATTTTTCCGATCTTGATATGGTCTTCCACTTTTGTGAGATCAGCCTGGTTAGAAAGAGTTAAACCTTAGTGCCCAAGATCTGCACTTTGCAATAAGTTACAAGCCAATTCTCAGGATCAGCGTAACCTACAGGCATGACATGTCATAACTAACTACAAGCCTTACCTTACTTAACCATGCATCATTATGTATTGAATTATCAGCGAGTAATCCAGCTCAGAGCACAGATAAAATTCACATGTTTCTAATTGTATTAAATCCCATGTGTACCATGCTCAACCTGCATACAGACTCTCACTGATCAAGGAGAGGGGGTGGAGCTAATGATGGTGGAGCTCACTGACCCAGATATTGGGTTATGAAGGAAGATGAGAAGGGAGGGTCTGTTTGTTCTTAATCATAAAAAAACTAAAAGTACTAAAGTAAATAGTGTATTTTGAAGTATCATATCAAATAATTCATCAGATTTCTTGCAGTTTCTGCACAAAAATACTCTGAATGGTTTTCAACAGGATTTCTTGGAGCTTAAGGGATTTTGTAAGAAAATAAAATGTAGATGCAATTATCATTTTCTTTTTATCAAGAAATTGTCAAATTCATGCAAATAATCAAAATCTATATCTGGCATGTGTGGCTGTCTCCTATAAATACTTTTTCTAATACTATGGTAAATAAAAGTATGTCAAACTACAGAAACACAAGATTGGCCTAGGGTTTAGCCACCTGTCAGACACTGTTTTGATCAAAATGAGAAAATCATACGCTCATGCCGTGCACTGATTTCTAACAGGACCTAACCCTGTCTAGGAGAATAGGGTGCAATTAATTAGAATATTTCTTTCTTTCAACTAACATTTAGGAAATCAAGTCCTGTTCCGTTGAGATTGGACAAATATTTCAGGCTCTACTTTCTAGTGGACTCCTGGGAAAACACACTGTATTTACAGTCACACAAAAAAACAAGAAATAGCAAATACTTACTGCAGGAAAAAAAACAAGTGCTGTATTTCTCAGAGTTGCATCAGCAGATGAAATGAGATGAGACAGACAATTACTGTATAACACAAATGAACAGCATGGGCAGTTATTTACTGTAATTCCAAATATGGCAGTTTGGACAGCTGGGGACAGGTTGATATTTGTGGAAGGTGTTTATATTAATTAGTTTTGAACTGCAGCAAATCATGACAGCGCAGCATCACTATACATACAGCAAGTGTATGATCCACCAGGCACCAGTTTTATCTTTTTTTTTCTTTTGCATAACAATGAGGCTTTAATGTTTTGGATGACCTTTATCCTATTATGATGTGAAATATGATTACATCCATCATCCATTTTAAACCTCCAATAAACAAAGCAAGTAACACCCCCCGAACAAGCTACTGTCCATGATTCATGGTTCTATTATAAGTTGCTTATGATATACAAAGATACGGTCAGTGTTCACTTTATTAGGGACACTTACTATGTACTTTTACTCAGTGCTTACTTTATGAGGTCCTATTTTATGGGACACCTATAGACTGAACAGCTACTGATTAGTTACCTTCAGTCCTGCTCATTCTTCGTCATTTTTGGACTAGAAGGCTGTAGATGTTGAGTGTTGGGATATTCTCAACAGTGAATTTTCACTCCTCTGTGGCATATGGAGTGGCATAGCCAGAGACCAGAGTGCCCAGGTTCATCCCTGTCCACAGTCAAGAGCCTACAATGGAAATACATGTGCTGGAATTGGACCTTAGTTCAAAGGAATGCTGACCTGTTCAATAGACACCACCATGCAGATGGTAAATGAGGACACATGGCACTGTTTACCTTGAAATGCAGTGCCTAAGAAAAGGGCTAAGAAAAGAAGGGCTAAGAAAAGAAGACAAGCCAATGAATGGAGTGTGATGCTGTGTATGTGCAGGGGTATTCCTTGGTGGCAGTGACTTAGGGTAATGTTCCTTGTCACCCTGCAAACGTTGTTGGGAATGGTTTGAGGAACACAACAAAAGAGTGTAAATTTTGCCCTAGCTTCCAAATTCCCTAGATCGCAATCCTACCAAGGGTCTGTGAGACATGATAGATAAACTAAAGTCTAGAAGAAACAAGATCCATGGAGGGCCCACCTCCCTCCCAACTTACACAACTTAACCTTTAGAACTCTAGACCAACTTTAGAGAATGTTTTTGCAGTTTTACTTTTATTCACCAAAAAAATGTTTTTTGAATTTATAGGAGACAGCCACACATGCCAGATTATAATTTTCAGGAGATCCAAGGCTTCTCGAATTTGTCTTCATTTGATATTTAAATATTAACAGAATGTAGATATCTGTATGAATTTGACCATGTTTTGATCAAAATTTCCTTGCATCTACATTTTTTCTCCACAAGACTAAAATCATTATATATCAGAAATTCTGTTTGAAATTGATCCCCCAGAGTGTTTTTGAGCTGAAAATGCAAGGATTGGAATGAATTATTTGCAATGATTAGACTGACAAGGATATTTATTAGTTCTTCACTTCAAAGTAGTCCAAATTAAATAGTCCAAATAAAAACATAAACTGAATGCCTTTTATAATGTTAGTGGTTTGTGTATGTATCTGTATTAACCCTTTCTTTTACACAGAAATAATATTTTATAAAAAAAAAAAAAAATAATAATAATAATAATATATATATATATATATATATATATATATATATATATATATATACACATACACACACACACACACACACACACACACACACACACACACACACACACACACACACACACACACACAGCTAATTTCAGATGGTAGATTACATTTTATTTATGATGAAATATGGACCATTTAGTAATTCTCACTCTTACACCTACCTTCTCTTCCTTTTCTAATGTACACAAATGCACACATGTATCTCTTGTTCTTGTGAAACAGAAGTTTGGTTAATGATCTTTTTTTTTTAATCTTCTGCTCTGTCCAGACAGTTCAGTTTTGATTTCACATAGGAACTCCTTAAACGTGATCACACATAGAATGTTGGCTGTTATTCAAGAAATCTTATTATTTATACTATTTATATAGAGCAACCCTATTTTATAACATTTTATATAACCACAAAAAAAAAAAAAATCAAAGGCTCCAAAAGGCCAACACTAAAACGGCAGGAAGGATACTCGTTGTAGAGCAGACTTGTGTCATCAATGTTTGTGTTGACGCCTTTACCCAGTGGAATGTCCACTCCCTTCAGAGAGACCATGGCCCCTGGATCTGGAGCAGTCCTACCCAAACCTACAAACAAGTGAAAATTCTTTTAGTAAGAGCTGAGGACCTTCATTTCCATACTGTGCATTCTATTCCATTCAAAATGACAGGGGAAAAAAGTGTATGGAATTTGAAATGTGGCTTTACCTTTCACACTGTGTTTTCCCTTGGGTAGTTTTGTGATATGTGAAGCTTTCTTCAGTTCATGCCTTTAAAAAGAATTACACAGCATTTCATGACTATCAAAAACTAATACAAATAAACATGATGTAAAAAAAATCAGAAAACCAAATTCACTTACATATTGCCCAGCGCAACCTCTCCTAACAGAAGGAGACCTACAGGGTCAGCCTGGGAAGTGTGGCAGTAGTTGGCACTCTTGGATACCATGTCAGCAAAGTATACACCTTTGCCAAACATGTAACCTGTCTGTAGAGTAAAAAATAAGTAACTGTAAAATTTACATTTATGGCATTTTGCAGACACCCAGATCGACCTTCAAATGTGCTTTGCTAAAATCCACTTGATTTTAATGCCATTTTTAAAGCCTAAAATATCAACACATTCTAATTTTAACCTCAGAACCGAAAATAAGACTGCTATTACTTATCTCCACTCTCATGGTCTTACTGTTGAAAAGGAAAATACTGATGTAGAATTCTTCTTCTCTATAGTCTTTTTCTTCTAGAATGCTTGGATATTTAATGTTAATAAGTCCTGAATAAGTTATGAGAATGAGGATCTGAACTTGTTGCACAAATTACTTGTTTAGGTTTTAGCATAATCATTTGGATGTGTAATTTCTGGCTAAAAGCAGTAGGTGGCTCTCTATGATACCTACCACTGGTGCCTCAGGTGGAGCAATACGTAGACCCTGAGACAAGATACCCGCATAGTTGGTTGTGCGAGAACCGTGCCACAGTAGCTGCCGGTTGGGCAAATCTCTGAAAGGGCGATAACGCTGGTACTCACCCTCACGATCAATTTTAAAGATCTAAAAGAAAAGAAAAATCAGAATATGCAAATTAGCAACTAAAACACACAGTAAAATTAAGTAAATGCTGATACTGTACCACAAAATTCAAACATTACAGTTTCTTTTCATAGAATATTGAAATGTATGTTTAATCATTTCCTTACCTCTTCGACTTCAAGTGTGTAGGTATTATGAGTTGCAGCATGTGTGTTCCTTACATATTGATTGATAAGATGAGCCTCTT